>JAUJYV010003012.1:0-11036 GCA_033995625.1 Ophyiulus pilosus | reverse complement strand
TGCACGTTAAAGACCCCTCGAGAGGGGGTGGAAGTCCCCCCTCGTAGGCAAAATTCCCAATAGGCCAACGTTAAAAACAACAAACAAACAAACAAACAGTAGGAGCATTCTCCTAAAATTGGGTACGACCCCTCCCCCCACCATATGGCATTTATTTGCTGACTGTAGGGTACTGAGTTGAATTGAATTGAATGTTTGCTGTGTGAACCAGAATTGGCAATTCATGAAAGTCTCCTTGGTTAGCTAGATTTATATTCGAACTCCGAAGTCCAAACCAGTTTGTTTGCTAAGTTTCCTCAATGAAATTTAGTCCCATTACCCTTTTGTTTTACGGCATACTGCGACCCCTTAAATAATCTGTACAGCATAATGTATCTCCTTAAATATGTTTAGCATTTATTAGTCGGCATATATTTGTTTTCGATTTGGGAAACACTGTTTTAGACCAGTGAGTTCAACCTTTGTCTAAAATGGATGGAGGTACAAGAGGTTAACGATAAAGTCTTGACAACTTTAATTGTTATTTTATTTTCTGTCTTTGTACATTTATATTTTGCCAAAACATTGATCATGCTGAATCGTTGATAAGTTGGATATCTGACATAATTTGTTATAATATTGATATTTTGCCTGTGATCTTAAGAATCTTGGTGAATCTTTGACTGTTCTCTTCCTGTGTTGATCAGAATCATGAAATTTAGATTAATTCCTGAATTAAAAGCTGAATTCTTGTTGAACCTTTCAAGTTTCTGCATCGCACTCCCTATATTTCCTCAAATCCTTGAATCATTTTTTCTATGTGCTGAAGATTTATTATTAGTGCTTTGTTCTTTTGCTTTGGAATTAAGTGTGGGACAGACCGTAATCTTCAGTTCTTGTTGTTTTGGTATAACGTATCTACAGTAGTCAATTCTAGTTGAGCTTGTGATTTTATATTCTTTTTCGAATCCCTGAATCTTTCTTAAATGATATTTGATGTATAGTAAACCTCTGATCCTTCACGGTAATTCCAGGAATACAGAAATTGGTACTTGCTGGCCGCATGGGTGAAGCAATCGACACCACGCAGAAGCTGTATCCTGTTCTGCTGGAGCGCAACGCCAACCTGCTATTTATGCTAAAGTGTCGGCAGTTCATCGAAATGGTAAACGGAACGGACAGTGAAGTGCGCCCCTTGCGCAGCCCCCGCCCCCACACGAGTTCCCCCTGTATGAGCCCCAATTACCACGCACAGTGCCCCGGACACTCGTACCAGAGCAGTTCGTCCCGAAGCAGCAGTCCAAGCCCGTGCTACCAGTCACCCATTATCACTCCAAAATCCTTGAACAACGGTATGGCCCAGAACCCACCCGGACTTAACGTTGGTGACATGAACGCTGTTAACCTTGCCATCAATGGCGATTTGCCCAAGGAAGTGTGTAACAAGAGCAGTGGCGGGATTGATGCCGATGTGGACATGGAGACGACAGATAGCGATGAAAGCTCGAGGAATGCAATGACCAATGGTAGCACCACCAACGGTTACCAAAATGGGGATCATGAATCAATTGGCGATGACGAGGATGAAGAAGATGAAATGGGTAAGTGGAAAAAAATGTACTTTTTCAATATATAGGGATATTTTTTTTTTTTAACAATCTACTTTTTCGTGTTTTCAATGCAAGTCAGAATTTTCCAATTCAATTTTGTCCCAAAAACCATATTCTCTAGGACATAGCAAACCTTTTGACTGTTTTTGCTCGTTTATCAAAGATGCATTTTATGAAAATATTTGAATATATTATGAAAATTGGGGGAAACGATGGAAGCGGACATTTTGTTAAATTTTAGGAGCGATCTTGAAAAAAATAATTTCTAAAATATTGTGAAATTTTCTATTTGTGATAGTTTTCGTTTCGTTTGTTTAAAGATCTGAATTGTTCTGGAAACCATCTGGGATATGTAAAATTATATAAATTGTTGACTGAAATGTTTTGGGAAACAACTGGCAAACGTTTCTAAAAAGCACCTTCAAGAAGGTGGCTGATTTCTCTTTATCATCTAGAATACCATAGGCAAAAATAATTTGTATTTTTATAATTCAAATTAGTAGGCGAGCTTCTATAACCAATAAATAGTTTTCTTGCAATCCCATGTTGGCTCGCAGCCATCAGCAGGTGCCCTAAACATTACCGGTGCATAAGTATAATGGAGTGAGCAAAATTACATATACGGACAACAAGAGTTTGTGAATGCCTTTTTATGATAGATACTTAGGGGATTAATAAAATGAATTTCCTATAAGTCTAACCCTCGTACGACATTTGCTCAAATCTCACGAGCTTGAGACCAAGCTGCGTCTCAAGTCCCAGATGCATACCACAGCTGCACAGAAAAATTACCAAGACGAGCTCATGACAGCTCGGCAGTGTATCGTCTCAAGCTTAAGCTAAAGCTTGAGATGCTTAGACAAGACAAAGCTTAAGCTGCAGTTTGTTGAGCAACTGTGGTATGGGCCTAAGTCCCCAATCACAGTTGGTCAAAAAACTGAAGCTCAAGCTTTGTACAGTGGAACCTCGCTTAACGAGCGACGTTTCGCATAACGAGTGACGTGGATAGGGGAATCCCCAAATTGTGCGATGGAACTTTTCGTGCCATTGCTACAGCAGTCTGTGTTTCGCTTAACGAGTGTTTCGCATTACGAGTAAGACTCCGGAACGAATTATGCTCGTTATGCGAGGTTCCACTGTATCTTCTAAGCTGCATCTCAAGCTTAAGCTAAAGATTGGGATGACACCATACTAAAGTTACAGAGTCTCACATTTGGCTGTCTTGAGGTCGACTTGGCAATTTTTCTGTGCAGCTGTAGTATGCATCTGGGACTTGAGACGCAGCTTGGTCTCAAGCTCGTCCAATTTGAGCAACCGTGGTACGGGGCAAGTGTGATAGGACATAAAACGTCAGCAAACGAAATAGTGAATGGAGGAAAAATTAAATAAAGGTTTGAAATGACTTCACCGTCCCTCTAATTGAGAATTCTGCCGTGCGCATTGAGATCAATCTCAATGTAATTTTGCCTTTGGATGTTGCAAGCTATGTATTGCAGTCATGCTTTTGATGAATTCAAACCTGCAGCTAAAAATACAGTTTTGAAAACTTCACGTCATCAGAGAAATCCTGCTTGCTGAAAGTAGTTAGGTTTATCAAAGTGCATGTAATCCTCGTCATAGTGTGCGCAGATTACACACTAAACAGAGGTTAAAGCTAGAGGTGGACAATCACGCAATGAATAGTAATGTTTGATTAGCAATTATGGGCATAGCTGTAATTTGAGCAAATCAAGAGTTCTGGCACGTGTTTCTGGAGGATGGTAAAGGAGAAAATGAGCATTCTCTCCAATCAAATGGCAGCAAATATGCTAACAATTTGGGAAGCATCCTGGATCCTTACTTGCCAAGGCTAATGACATTTAATCTGAGAATTCCTTCGCCTCAGCTGAAGTACAATGACTGACTAGTAACTACCCTAGCAGGGTGTCCAGCTGCCTTTTAATCTGGAAATGTGCTCGAATTTTTATCACCATTATGCTTGAAATTCGTGCAAAAGTACTGGTTTAAGCTGGCATTTCCTGTCTACGTCGGGAATTTTCTGTTAACCAGAAAAATTCTAAAAGGAAAATCGCTTGAAAATGTAAGCAATGAGCCTTGAAGTTTTTTTAAAATATGCTTGAATCTTTTCAACAAATTTACTGGACACCCTGTCTAGTCTGTCATGGGTCCCTCAAAACATTGGAAATGTCCATCTTGGAAGAAATTTTATGATTAGCAAAATGATTTCTGTGTGACAACTCAAATGTTGTACTTTCAATTTCTTGCATTTAAATAAAAATTAGCAACTTTGTCATTATTTAATGGCCAAGAGTGGAAACCAGTTTTTATGGATGGACTCAGAGGTGGCGGCTCTTTTGGATGAGAGTTTAAACCGCAGATCCCTCTTGCTCTTTGCACGTTAAAGACTCCTTGAGAAGGGGTGGAAGTCTCCCCTCGTAGGCAAAATTTCCAGTTAGGTGATGAAGGCTTATTCCCTGATTTTGATATTTAGCCTTCGTGTTGCAGAAATAGGCCAACGTTAAAAATCAACAAACATATTCGATGACCTAGTAATAAAATATTTTTATTATTTACGGCTTTCAGTTAAGATTTGGCAAGAAAGAGAGCTGTTTTTAATATTAGTTTGTCTAATCTCAAGTTCAATTCAGGGCGCACATTATATTGCAAAACATTTTGATTAACAAAGGACTAAAAGTTAGTTGCTAGGTATATTGTTGAATTTTTGAATTATCAGCCTGCAGGATAGTCAGGGAAAACTGTTTTAAAAACTGAAAAAGTCAAGGGAATTGATTTTAGTCACTATTCTTCTTTCTCGGGCTGTGAATATCCTTGGATGACCTATAAACTATCAATCTAAGATTCTGATATGGTGTTGCTCAATATATATTTTTTTGCGCAAGTCCAGTCGAGGATCACATTTTCCCACTAATATAGTGTAATTATAATGTTGCCTTGTCAATTTACACAAATATATTTTCTATTTACCCCAATATATCATATTTATTTAATGAAATCTGAATGAATCCGTTTTTCGAATTTATTTCATGTATGGCATGCAGTGCACTTAGTTTAAACGGGTACAATATGCTAGTTTCAACATGTTGAGTAATATTTATGTCGTGAAATTCGTTTCCCCGTTTGTGAAAGTTAACTACAAGCATCAGAAAAAGTGAAATATTAATGCAACTCTTGTTAAGTGTATATAACTTCCTTACTTTGCTTTCCAAAGTTAGAAAATCAATCCAGATAGTTCAATAACACTTTTTTTTTTTTTTTTCAAAATCAGGATAAATAATCGAGTTTTTTTCATTATTTTAGCCTTTTTAAAAGTCGTTATTTTGAAACCAGTGTTTCCCTAATTAGTATTGTGTGAAAAATGAAAAATTTAAAAAAAGTTTGCACATATAATATTTCACAAGTTTTCTATCATGTCGGTTTTACAGTTCTTCTTGTATAATAATTATAATCCAGTACCTATTTAAGGGATTTCGTTATTTTATGCAGAAATTTAAAGCTTTCCGTTTTGTTGGGTTAAGTATAAAAGGTTTCTGGTGGAAATCTAAATGGAACGAAACTTGCTAAGAGCATGCAATTGGTGCATTTCTAAAAATTAGAAAGATTTTCAACTACTAATTTGAAAATTATTTGTTTTCCTGAGAGATGTACTGATTGTTTTTGATAAATTTTGAAATCTTTCATTTAAGGCATATTACAAATAATTAAGGTTCAACGCAAATGCATTGTGGGACTCAGCCCACTTGGCAATAGTTATTACTATTTTGGGTTGTTTTACAAATAATTCAGGTGAATTGGAAATAATAACTTTTAGGATACCTTTATTCAATATGAAAAATTATTAAAAACTGATGAAAGTTGAGTCTTCAATTCATACTGAAACCCCATTTAATAGTAATGATTAAAAGATAAATGACAGTGACCTTTGACCATTCTGCAATTTTATTTTGTCATAGATATCGATCCTGAACCGGCTAAAAAACAGCTATGTGGTGGCAACCAAACTGCCATCAAGCGTATGCTCAAATTTGGAAGGGAGCTTCAGATCATGAGTGTGCACTTGAGAAGAGAACAGGGCAAAAATGAATCAAACAAGAAGATGTTGCAGGTGAGTTTTGGTGATCCAACGAAGAGATTTCCTTCCTAATTCCTTCCATCCTTATTGGTTTCCCAAAAAATATCTTTATTCGGAGTTGTTCATCTGGCTGGCTTATTTGAAGATTAAACTACATGCAGGTGTTTTAATCTCTGAATAAAGCAGAATTATTAATGCAGGATGGTTTTCAAACTGACATTTAATTTTAGGATGCATTCAGCTTATTGGCATATGCTGACCCATGGAACAGCCCTGTAGGATACCAACTGGAGGCTGTACAGCGGGAACCTGTGTGCGCAGCATTAAATAGCGCCATACTTGGTGAGTATTTCACAAGGCTAAACAACTATTTTTCCTCGAAAAATGTCTATTATGTGGGGCTATTACAACAAGTAAATATGGAATTTACAATAGTTGTTGTTATTAAGTCATTGCATGTTTCAATGAAAAATAGCATTGCATTGTTTTTATATGCTGATCAAGTTTATACATCCAAGTCCACCATTCTCAATCATTGTTGATAGATCGATTTCCTGTTTGGAACCATAACTCTTGCTCTTATTAATTTTACAGATCTTAATGTTATTTTCTTATCTCGTTTACAGAGTCTCATCACCTTCCGAGACAGCCTCCCCTCGAAATCGCCTTAAGTCACGCTAAGGAACTAATCAAACTCAAGTCCAAGGTGGGGCTAGGCTCGTGTGCCTTTGCTCACGTGGACACATTGTTACAATGACTACTGCCAATGTCTGGCATGAGAAACGCCCTAGCAGCAGTCGTTTTCTATCGGTGCACCTCCTCTCTTTGTAAATTCTGTCATGGGAAAGCTGCTTCACCCCAACTTTCCGTTCCCTCCTTTCCCATTTCCCAAGTTTTCAGGCCAGAATCGTCCCTGGCTGGATAACACGAAGAGGTTTAGGTATGTTAAGTCGATTAAACCTCTTTGATGAAGGACTTGAGTAAGATAATCTGAGAAAACCTTTTTCGTCATTACACCGATTGACCTCTGACTTTCCCCTCCTTTCTCCTTCCAAAGTGTAAAATATTTGGTGAAGGTAGTACTATGTAATTGAATTTATTATTATTATTATTATTATTATTACTGCTTTCATTTTTCTGTATCTGAATTTTATGTTTGCTAGATGAGTAAAGACACTTTTATTTCTAACTATCACCGATGGCATTGTGAGCGATTTTCTTTTGTTCAGTCATTACCTTATGTCTTCTGCAAGTAATTTAACTGGGTTGCTCCTGGGATTTTTCATAGTGATCAATATTTAAAATTGGTTTTATATTAAAACTTATTTGTGTTCATATTTTTGCTTGATCACATTCATAAAACGATTTCCCACATTTTTAAATAAACATTTGTTTTCCAAATTGGTGTGAAACTATTCTTAAAATTGTGAAGTATTTTGTTCTTGTGAACCTTTTTGGAATGAATCACTTTGGATTAATGCACTCGGTCAGTGGCACATAATACAGGGTAGGCCTATACAACGGGATAAATCCCAATGTCAAAATGCCCCAAAATGCGGGACAATTTTCCCCAAACAGAGCGACCTCTAGCTTACCTTATTGTTTGAACTGACTGATGCAAAAAGCATAAGTTAGGAAAATTTCTTGATCGAACGTCGATCAACCTTGTCAGACTACAATGACAAAATCTAGAATTAACATTTAACCATTACTGTCTACAGATATAGAGCAGAGCGAACTTTAATTATTGTGAATTTAAACGCAAAGAGCTGTGAAAGCAAAACTGGTGTCCGATAATCATAAAGCTAGAACAACTAAGAATTCTAATAAAGAATCTATTGAGATGGCGATCCTGATTGCCCGAGTCATAGTTCGACTCCGACCTTCGCAGTAATCGAAGATCAAACTGCGCAAGAGGAATTAGACCAAACGGTCAATTCCACGCAAACTCACTCTGGAGGAATGTCACTTCTCCCTATAGAGGTTTTGCAAATTTTCATGGGACTAGGAGTCAAAATTCCTCCTGAAGTCACCTTGTGCCGTGCACAATGTCCACAGTTTGCCGACTTCATTCAACGAATTGCAAGGGCAATTGTGAAGATCGAAGCTGCAACACAAAGTGCAGAATCTGAGAAAATCTCAGCGTATCAGACAATGGCATCTAGTACTAAAACATTTATTAGTCGCATTGCTGACCTAGAGGCACGTCAACGAATATTAGAGAAATCTCAAGCTTGATGCGGCATCGGTCCAAATTGGTCCAAAATTGGTCCAAAAAATTGAACCAAATAGTGATACCATCTGGGGGGAGTTCTAACATCTTGAACGCAGGCGAATGTCCAACATATCCCATTCCCAGTATCGTACCGAATGCACAGTCAATACCAGCCACTTTGGAAAGCACTTCTCCTGGACTAGAAGATGCGACCATCTCTAGATCTGATGTTACAAGTCTCAATGCTCATTGGCTGAACATAGCAACAAAGACGTCTCGCAGCCAAAAGTTGCTGCCAGCATTTTTGATGATATCGATAAGTTCTCAGGAAAAAAGGAATTTTTTGAGATTTGGTTCGAACAGATACAATTTATCGTCGACTCCAACCAGTTAACAGATAAGCAGAGCTATGACTCACTTTTCTGGTTAGTGACCGACGAAGCTCGAAGCTTCTGGTTTAAAGAAAGACAATTTTCGAAGACCTTCGCAAAGGCCAATGTTACCCTGTTCTCTCGATATGGTTCAACGAGACGAACATTGTGCCAAGTGAGCAAATCAGCCACCTCAAACAAAGAGAATTTCAATCTACGAGAGAATTCATAGATAAAATTCTGGTTAAGTACCTCAAGATGTCGTACTCTCCAATGCCTATCATGATGGCTCAGACCATCTTTCTGGCCTTACACCCTGCCATTTTGCATCACATCGATGTTGAGCAGATTAAGGACCATGTACAACTTAAAGAGTTGGCTACTGGACAGGAGAATATGCTTATTGCAGGTGGGCAGTGCCATATTGGAAAGAAAACTCCATCTGATATGAATAGACCAAGCAATGGTCGACCACAAAATCCTCAAACGGATAGTCATTCAGGTCGAAAAAACTATCGACCTTCCAACAACAATAATAACAAGAATCAACAATGGCCAGTACCAACGAAGGTATCAAGGCCCAAATCAGAACCAAACTCAAGGTTCTGGTAATGTTCAGCATAATAACAGCTCAAACTATTATCAAAAGGGAGGAGCAAGTGGCAATCCACAGCCTGCCCAAAATCAGCCTAGATCAAACACTATGCATGACTACACACAATACTACTGCTTCTAAGAAAATCAGAATCCAATATATGAAATTGGATGATCTCAAGGCCATAAAAGCCATGGATCTTGCCCCTGAACCATGTCCCAATTGTCGGATTTGTGGTGCAGAGGGAACGAACATCCTAAAGTGTCCAAAAGGTTGCTTAAATAGGTTTGCTACTAACAATCTGGTCTTCCAGTTCGTCCTCAGCTGAATACAGCTATTAACACAGCTTCCACGAAAGGAGATCTACTAGTCTATGCAGTCTGTAGATTAGCTGGTATTAACCTTCAAGTCTTACTTGACCCTGGAGCAAACATGCCTCTAGGTGGAAAACAACTCTTGCAGCAATTACAGGGTCAGCAACACGTCATGACATCTGCCAAGAGAAGTGTGCAACAAACTTGATATTCAACTCGCCACCATCGATGTTGTACTTGAAGGTCGAACCTTCAGTCATCAAATGACTATCATTCCCTCATATGATCAATCGATCAATATACTCGGGATGGATTTCCTACGACAAGCTGAAGTAGTAATGGACTGTGGAGGAACACAGTGGCAGTTTAAAAACCCACTGTCATACCATGAAATCTTCAATGAGTCTGTAGACCTAAGGTCTAAGTTGGAAAAAGTTACACCCAACATTAACTGGTCTAATCATGTCGATGATGCCCAAGTAAACTCAGTGATTGTTCCTGTGAACCTGCAAGATCTCACTCTTCGAAGTGAAGAGGCTCCTCATTTATCCACAGAAGAAAGGGAGGAAGCCAACGAACCGCTAGAGTATCATCGGGGATCTTCGAAGAACCTACCGAGGCAGCATACGTCACACCTCAGACTATTCAAAGTCAAGTCTGACACCCTGCCATCAGCAGTTAGGACATACATTGTATATATGTAAGGTCAATGACCTTATTAAAAAGGGCTACTCGATCCCTTCTACCTCTCCTTGGGCAGCTCCTTCACTACTGGTCCCCATGCCTGGAAACTCCAATGAGTTGTGTATGTTTACTGACTTTTAATGATTAAGCTGTCCACCTCAGTAGACCTACTGAAAGAATACTAGGAAACATGCAAAATGTTTAGGAAAAATTGCAAGAGGCCAATAGGCCTCATTAACTTAACTGAAATTCACCATCATTGACTAAAATTTTGAAAAAAATTGAGTTTCCCTGCAGTCATTGATATAATTAAATTTCATCTGGCCAAAATTTTTAGACCACCAGTGAGAAACACATGTTCTGGAAATTGCAGTCCATAAATCTACAACATTGTACATATTGTATCAAAGTGTAAAAAAAAATTAATAAACAACCTTTCATATGTATAATTGCACTAGAACCCTGTTAAGAAGTTTCTCAATGGACTGGGTACGGTTTTTCGTACTTCTGATAGCTTAAGGGTTGCCTGAAAAGTAAACTGACGAGGAGTGTCTAATGAATAAAAAGAAATTTGGGTTGGTTCCTTTCTACAAATTTGCCAAACATTAGAATAACATGAAAAAATGTGTTAAATGGTACTTCTTTCCCAAATTACATTAATTAAGGTATTATCTATTCCAAGTTAGCATAAGTTTAAATAAAGATTGTCAGAGAAGTCAGCCGTTAAAATCGCTATTTTGGTTTTTGTGGGACGTACGCATGCTGCCCCCAACAGATTTAAAAAACAAACAAAAAATTTACAACATTCTTTTTAAGTTATTGACTTAGTGCATTAAAAAATGCTGATCATGGGGCATTTTTTTGTGTTGCCATACTTGCATTACTCTGAAAAAAATAACATGATATAAGAACTCGTTAACTTGGTATCCCAGCACAATCTAGTGTGGAATCAGATATGCAAGGAAGGATATCCCCTGCTAGATCTCTAACTTAATCACCAGATTGCTGAATTAGTAAGAATCTGGATTCTGCAGTTTACAGAATCCCCTTTACACTACGTGGAAGTGAGGTGTAGGGTGAGAATCACAATACAAAATCCCTCTGTAAGGTCCATATTATTGTGTTATTGTCGTCTGCACTAGAGTGTATCACCTTTTCGTGTTACCCTAAGCGCGTGC
>JAUJYV010003011.1:0-11036 GCA_033995625.1 Ophyiulus pilosus | reverse complement strand
AATGTTTCATTAGCAGTGAGCGTGACCCAATGAAATTGCACGCTGTAACCATCGAATGCAATGGCTAAGTAATGCAATATGCCTTTGTCGCACTCAAATTTGTATTACCAAATTTGTCTTATTCTCGCAAGTATAGTTTTGGCCAAATCAGCCGTGCTAGAAAGCTGAAGACGTTATAACAAAATTAAATCCATATAATCCCTCATCGAATTTTGATATATAAAAAACCATAATACAAAATCAGAAGTACCACTTCACAACTAAGTTGAGTTGATTATAAACACCAGGAATGAGACATGATGTAGACGGTTAAGAATTAAGAACTTCAATATGTCGGTTAAACGTGCCGTTAGCAAACTAGTGATTTAATAAGGACATATTTTAAAGTTCCAGCATTTTATAACTAGCTGAGCGCTCCATGGACA
Organism: Ophyiulus pilosus; assembly: GCA_033995625.1. Lineage (NCBI taxonomy): Eukaryota > Metazoa > Arthropoda > Diplopoda > Julida > Julidae > Ophyiulus > Ophyiulus pilosus. The sequence goes on along the minus strand of JAUJYV010003011.1, from coordinate 10,611 downwards.
TCTAAATTCTGCATGCTCATGCATTTAGAAAATCGGTAAAACTATGGATGTTTTATTATGGATTAATCGAATTATATGCCTTGCTGTATATGCAAATGTAGCATTTAATAAACGTTAAGATGAAATGCGTGTACATGCACGGAAGAGGAGCTTTAATGTAAACACGCGTGCTTCTCCATTAATGAGTAAATATTTAATTTTACAAACAGATGGTCGTTAAAAGCAGGTAAAAACATGTGGATTATAAGCCTATCCGTGATGAGTTTTGTTCATATATCGGTTCCACATTGAACTGTATGCAATGCACGATTTCAAAAATGAAAGTTTCCAGAGCATTTCAGACATGCAAGCCCCATGTTAATTTTTAAATTTTTCGCAAATTAAGCTCAGCCAAACGGCAATAGGATTTTTGTAAAAGAGGGAAAAAACACGCCAAAGGGTTCCCGATGGATCCAAATTAAAGCGTGTTATGGCTGAGCATAAAATTAACTCATGCAAAATTAATTAGGCCACAGCTACATTGAGAGGATAGGGCGATCAGATTCATTACTTCAAAATAAGGTAGTTAGTTACCTTTCGCTTTCCATCAACACACTTGGAAAAGTGCAGAGAACACGTCCGCGGGGAAATTTTAACATACATATATTTATTTAATTACTGCCCCTCTTAATTTTATTACCAACTTAAGACCAGCCGAATTAGGCAATTTCACAGTCTTGTGGATATTTATTAGCGTCTTCGTACAGTCGATAAACAGTTGGCTTACAAAATCTGTTTCCTTAAACTGCTTGAACAAGCCACATTTCGATCATTTCACATTTTAAACTATTTTAAGGTTATCCATCGGTTTCAGTGCTTGAAACCAATTTCGTCTTTCATTATTGTATTTTTCAATTCAACTTTAGTTCAAAAGGTCGTATTTCTACTGCGTATATGTGGAAGTTAACTTCCTAATATTATATTAATTTGCTAAAGTAGAAAAATTACTTCACCATAGCAACCATGTCCACGCATGAATTCACCAAAACTATTATTATCCATCGCTTAGTTTGTCGTTTCGTTGGAAATGGATTTATAATTGACATTTACAATATTCTAAAAAAAAATAGTTTTCAGTAATACAATTATTGAGCTCAACCTGATTTGCTAAACGTGTTTCTTATTTGAATGTTTCCTCATTATAGAACCAACGTTCAAAACAAATTCAATAACACATCAGACATCTACTAAATTAGACTACGAAATTACAGACAGATAGATGTGAACATCAATACACTAAAATATAAAGTGTATTGATTTAATTTAAGGAAAACTATAATGCTTCTAACTTAAAATAGTGTTTTATCATTTAATAACAGAATCCGTTAACAAAAATTGATAGATATTGAAACTTTGCGAAACCATCTAAAAGGTTCCCCACCCATAATTAACGCTGTATCCTGGTATTAAAAAAGGCCATAGTTATTAGTAAGTCTTGTAATATAAAGCCAGGAAACAATAGCAGATCCTCCTTAAAACAAACAACGTTTAAGTTGATTGATCGTTGCAAGGTTTGCCACTGCGTTTCCGATGAACTCCCTGAAGGAATAGCAAAACCGTTTCCCGATTTCACCTTTCCCATTTCCCAGATATCGATATCCTAAAATGAATAAAACAATTTTCGGATGCACTTAAATGCATTCATGATGCTAAACCATAAATTCCAAACCGTTGGAGTTAGTAACGTTGGACTGGCTAGTTTATCAAGCCAATAGACGAAAAGAGGATATCAGACGATACATCAAAATACATTCCTATTTTTATATTAAACCAACGACCTATAAATTCCACTACACGTATTAAAAATGAATTCCATTAAATTAAATAGTCGATTAAAGTAAATGCAAATTAAGTTAATTCGAGTTATTGTAATTAATTTTCATGTTCGATATTTATATTAGAATGCCATTCCCAATTTCATTTTTGTTCCAATTAAACTTAACATTACATATGAATTTTCTATTCAATTTATCTGACAATCACAGCTGTAATTTGTGAACGTTAATGTATTCAAATTCTTCTTAATCTTGAGGGTTTATTCCAGTATATAGCCTCACGTGCTTAAACTAAACTGGAACATACAGGATATGCTTGTCTATTTATGCTCTAATATCCCTCCGTTTTAGCAATTCACGAATATTTAATTGGTGGCTGTCCAAAACAACAATCAACCGGACATCTTCGTTCATTGCATATTCATGGCAAGCTTTCAACACATGTGATGAAAGGCTCATTTGACCTTTGCAAATAATGTACAATGTTCACGAATTTCCCGACCAGCGATGCTTTCAGCATCCAAATTTGACAAACTACTATGTAAATAAATGTGCCAATAATCAACGAGCAAATTGATTTTTTGGAAAGATGACAAACTGCAACAGACAGTTGCTTGATATACTTATTGTTTCCGTCAGCTTTGTGTCATCATATACTGCATAGAGCCATTTAGTAGAATATGGCTATGTATTTTTCACGTAAAAGAATGTTTGGTTCCCCTAAAATTCGCTGTTTTTATTTGAATTAATGTCGATAAAATAGTGATGCCATTAGCATATTGGCCAAGAAAGTTTCAAGTTTGAAATGGCATGTCACTAGAAGCATTCACTGACGTCATTTAAGCAACATCGGGTAAACGCTATGTAAACTGAAGCTCCAACGTTAATTAGAAGAGGCAGCATTTCTAAGTACAATTTACACTTGCTAAAACAAAATAAACAAACTGCATATTCGGTTTGCCACTTGATTACTTAACCTTATATGTTAGGTCGATCAACTGCAAAATTTGCACACGCATTTAAGATGTGCTTTCTAAAATCCTTTTCCTAAAACCCCCAAAGGACCTTATGCCCTATAACAGAAAATGCAAACATTTCCAGATATATAAAAACCTGGAGAGTGCACCTTTTCACAAAAATGTATCGATAGAAACTTTTACAGTTCTTAAGGTACTTCAAATGTATTTTTGTTAACATCTTAGAATAGTGTACAAAATCAGGACAAGGAATGAGCACCAAATGAAAACCTGCATATTTTGCGAAATAATTTGAATAAATCTCATGAAGTGTCACAATAACTATCTTGTTGCGATAAGAATGTTAGAAACAAGTTAGGATCATTTTAAAGCAAATTTGATGGTAATTTCCATTAGGGCTGTGAATTTCGCTTCACTTGAATCAAAAGTTAAATTTAATCACACGGCTTTCAAAGCCTACTGATTTGCATCACGTTTTGTATAAGAAAAAAAACTTATTTTCTATCAACGACGAAGTGTCTGGAGATCTAAATATTACGGGTCATTTGTCTTTCCATGCAGTTTGATTTCTTAAGTTGGATTTTTTTTTTCATCATCAGATTTCCTAATGAACACTCTTGGTTTCGCAGTTACCTTAATTGAATTCGAAGCATTAAAATAGTTATGGTTGGGGGAAAAATACCGATTTATATGCGAAAGCATGAAACATACAAATCCCAATGAAAAGAGATGCCATTGAGAGAAATGCTATAGAAGAACCTGGAAATGTGGGCAAGTAATGTTTAATGATGATGGTATGTGCTTAGCAAGAGCTTTTTCTAAAGAAAAAGGATTATTTCTTGGTCTAGTCAGGATTGAAAAAGAAAAATCAGAAGAGATCAACCATGGAGAGAAAATTATCTTCCTGCCCACAAAGCCCTTTCTGTCTATGTAATTCCCTCCAACACTTCAATCTTGGTCTACGATCAAAATTCAGTCTCAAGTAGCATTGGCAGCCTAAGCAAGAAACCTAATTTCACTTTGCAAAAATAGTGAAGTATAAATTTTATACGCACTTGGGCGCAAAGCATCGCGTAACAAAATTCAATATATACATGTACGTACGTTAAACCATCCTAAGCCGGATATACAGCTGAAAATGACGTACATACAGTGTGCAAATTGATATTGGTGGGAAAAAATAATATCTTCTAACATGTACGAATGTATAGTGTCTTGGAAATGCTTCAAAATTATATCATGGTGAACTTTACATGTTTTAGAATTAAAACATATATAGAAATTTTGTTTGAAACGACCTGTATACGTTTGAACAGATCATGCAACGGCACAGCGGAGTAGAAGTGTTAAATTATGCATTCCAAACACGAACACCAGTTTTTCATCCAATCGTTTAAATGTTTGATCAGCTAAAAAATACTTAAACAGATTTGTGAATTAGTTACAGTTTCATTCCTTTTGACAAATGCTGCTGAATATCCACCTGAAAGCTATTCCTGGCAACATTAGACTGAAATTAACTTAGTTCAATGCTTTTAAAGAAATCTAGATTAAGCCTGACGAATTGTGAGTTCATAGTGATGATCTAAATTAGTTTCTCTTCGCTAGTATAAAACCTCCATGTCAAATCGGGTAATTCGATAGGACTGTGCAAGTATAGTTATCGTAACCATAACAGCTTCTATCATTCAGATATCATCTTTAACAACGTTCACTCCCCTAATCACATAATCAAACATTAAGCTTGAAGATATTTTTGCAAGGAAATAATATTTCAAACGAGCAAAAGCGTCTAGTTCATAAAACTGAGGTTATGTGAGATTCAAAATACCCTCTGGGTATCGTATGGCGTATTCTGAGAAAGCTTAAATACACAAACAACTGCACATCTAATTAGCGAGTGGACATGTCGATAATTAGGAAAATATTTCAGGCAGGGAATAACTATTTTCTTAAAACAACATCCAAACAACAACGTCTTGAAGGAAGACAGGATCCAGTTCTTGTAAAACCTAATTCGTAAAAAAAACAAAGACTGCAAAGGGTGTCTTACCTGCACGAACATGAATGGGTCTACTGATGATGGTACCCACTAAATTGGTGGCTGCACAACGATAGACCAGCGAGTGAACTTCAGAGGAGTAGTCGTCCGCTCGAAATGGATAAAACACCAGAGTGCCATTTGGGTACACAGTTCGCAGTTTGCTAACGTTGCCTAATATGGCACCGTCAGGTAATATCCAATACATGTTAGGTGATGGTATTCCCGTAGCTGAACACTCCACCGAAGAGCCAGTCGAATTGGAAAACTCCACAAAATTTGGAGGCTCCTGAATAAAATTTGGTCCAGAAAATGTTGAAGATGAAAATACATCTGCAAGAAAAATGTTCAACATTAAACCTGAACTAATTATTTGAGACATTACAGAATCTGTAATCTTACTTAATCCAAAAGAGGTGGTTAAGACATCTAAAAAATATACATTTACAATGATACGTACTATTATTTCTAAATATATATATTTTTTTTTCAATTCAATACGTAGTTTGTTGTAACTACTATGATAAAGTGTAGCAGCTGTATGAAGAATTTCAATTCTTGTGTCAGTCCGCTGTATTTCAAAGTAGAATGTCTTTACCAGACAAGAAAACAAATTCTATCAGAACTTATGTTGAATACTAGAAGATTAGATACGTGACTATCGATCCAGTGTTTTTTCTTTTGTTGCAAACCAACCTTGTTATTTATATTCTAGTAGAGAAAAAAAAAGAAATTTAAACGAACCAAACTGGTTGTCACTTTCTTATAGAAAATATGGAGTCTGTGGGGTAAAAAAAACTTGAATTATTGCAACAATTTGAGCATACATGCGACGGTTTCTAAGCTTTTGAATTTTAAATTGAGGAAACGTCGAAATATCGATAGACCCATAGAGCCTAGCCTCCGATTGTGTTACGACACGTATAACGCACATAATGGATGACATGTGTTTACCCATAATGCTTTTTATGGGAAGGCATATTTTTTATTAAAAGACCACTGAAGTGGACAATTTCCTAGAAACTGTGATATATTTTCTCGCTTAATCCAGATATGTCCAATTCATGAACTCCTATTTGGGCTACAGTTACATTTTTATAGTAGTCATTCAAAATGCATCGATGTAAAATTTGTTGACAGGTGATGATTCAAAAATAAATGTTTATGCCACCACTCAAGTCACACTAAGAACACATTCGATTTGAAATGTTAACGCAACGAATAAATAAATTGAAAAATTATTCCAAATATAACTTGTATAGTATGCTATATGTGGCAGCTAATAAAATTAGGAGCTCATGTTTACTTCTACCACTGTTAAGTCATTAAACATGTCACCATCTAAAGTAATATCATAAGCACAGTCCATAGCCACACTGCATATGCATAATACATACTACGTTCATACATTAAATGACTACGGATTTGGTGGATTTATTGCAATGCCATTCAGCACGTTCAAAACCATGCTTCTGGTCATCTTTACCTTTCGACCTATGAAGCTACAACTCCAAGTCACTTCTTTTTTTAAAAGTGGGTCTCACATTGAGAAAAAAAAAACTTGCAAACTTTGAGTGAACACTCAGAAAAGTCCAGAAAGTCGGTCGGTATACGAAAAGACATTATAAATATGGAGCAATATAGAGACCTATAGAGTAACTAAGTGTCCATAAGGCAAGGAAATGGCTTCCCTCAGGCTTTGTTGCAGCTGCAATAACTTTTTATGGCCATACCTATAGTGAAGGCGTACAGTAGTAATGATGTGAGAAGAGAAAAGGTAAATCGTATTCAAATCCCTCTTCGCTGAACTAGCCTATGTTAATGGTGCATGGGAAATGCATGGGCAGGGCTAGAAAACATGAATTCCTCGCAGTTCTATTGGGCCCTAATGGACATATGCCACCATCAAATTGTATGGTTTATAATAGGGCAAGAAATATATGCCACTTATATACTTAACATACCGAGTCATTCCATAGTGCTTAATTAAACATTTGCGGATTAATAGTTTCCTGTTCGGTTGTAGAAAGAAACGTGATTTCTGCAATGAGAGTTAACGTCTGTGAAGCAGAATGATTACCCTGGTATCATGGTGCTTAAATTGCACTCAAAGATGTATGCATTCTGGTGTAAAACTCAACGATTGTGCATGAAACAGAGGCACGATTGTCTGCGTTAGTGCCTGCTATTTTTTGAATTGCATCAGCATTAAAACAAAACAGATTTACTAAATAAAGCTGACCTCCTAATGCAACGATTTGTTAAATCTTTTCGTTCTCACCATGCATCAGTGCATTAAATAGCGACCATGAACTTCATGAGAAAGACACAGTCATGTTCAAGATAAACTGAATTTTAACCGACAGATAGTTACCATCAAATTACTTCACTTATTACCTAGTACATGCCATTATCTAGACTACGATACTTATTAACTAGATAAAATTTCAATTACCTGGCATTTAAAAAAATCGATGGTCTTTTATAAAAAAAATATTAAAGGTATTTTTTAAAATAGACCTCTTAAGACACTTATTGAATTTTTTCTAAAGTAATCACGAATGTGATTTATTCATTAGTTTACGTGCAGCGCTAAAATGTTATAGATTTCTTGCCAAGTTTGTTTTTTAATACGTGTGAAATCGTTTCTCCTCATTATCTAGCACTTGCGTTACTTAATATAACCCTAGTATTTCAATGATGATATACTGCACGAGTATTCTAAGAATGTAATAGATTTTTGTTTAAAAAAAAATAACTCAACATCAACTCAAATTAATTTAGTGATACCAATTTACCGTCGTTTTTAACTTTATCAGTTGACAGTTGAAGCTTATATAGTTTCTCATTTTCTAATAATGATTAAAATACAATGACATCATTTTCGTTCCTTTCGTTTTCTTTAATTTATAGAAGTTATAAATAATGCAATAAAATGCATATGATTTTCTTTTCAAGAAAACTTCCTGTTTACATTAATCTTCATTGTGGGCTTATTTCTATAATATAAAAAATCGAAGTGAATGTTGCAATATATAAAGGAGAAAAAGACACAATCTGGTCTATATTTCGAGCACGAGGCATCGCTGTATTTCAGGTTGAAGGTTTATTTTTCAACAGATGTGAAAAAAAAGCTGCTTTCTGAGGACTGAAGGCATTACGAATAATACTGCGAGGTAGGAACATTTCTATAGGGCCTTCATAGGGTAGAAAATCTTTCAACTGATGAGTGTACGATAACGAAAATGCCTTTCTTAATGGTGAACGGCTTTAAATTTTCCAGCAAAAAAGGCACGTCAGTATCACGATCCACTATGATACTTTTTATATAGGAAGGGATTATCAGAATTGCTTTTTTTAAGCGACAATATACGAATAAATCTACAGTTTAGATGAAATCTCATCTGATACATTCCTTAACTGGGAATTCTGGATGTAATGAAAGTCAGCCAACAACTGCTTATAGCAATAAAAGTCAAGTAATCTAACGAAGTGAAGGCATGCCTTCGCTTGCTTTTCCTATTTCCTTTAATAATATATTACTGCTGTCATCAAATATTAATGATCTTTTGAGAATTCAATGATGAATATTTTCAGGAGCAATCCCCAAAATTTCAGGCGTTTTGATGGATTATGACAGATGGTTTCGTTAGACAATACTTTACTGCGATTCTTGTGACATCTAATTAAAGTTAAGATTCTAAAAAATAAGCTGTTACACATAAGAAACATAAAAATGCACAAAAATCCTGAATTTCAGCAAACGTAATAATTGTTTTTTTCAAAAGTACTTACTGGTTGCTAAAATTGGTTCATAATTAATACTCAACGTCGTTAAGTTAATTAAATAACTAAATCTTGAATTATTGAGACGTAATATTCGTCATTCTGCGTTTCGAGCTATGTACATAAAATATGCGAATTTATGAACCATTTACTAAGCATTTGATAAGACCGAATGAATAAGGAATCAAGGAATCATTGAAACCAATTTTCAGAGTAATTATCCATATCTGTGTGAGAGAAAATTAAGTGAATTTCCCATTAACAGAAGTGCGAGAAGCAAATGGAGCAAATAATAATCGTGAATGCTTCCAATAGATAGTTTTTTGTTTTTAAATTATGAAACATATCTCGGATTTTTCAACAAATTGAAAACGTGAGCAATGATGTATAACACAACCTCAATTTCTCTTATACAGAAAAAACGCCTTCAAAAATAAATCTGACTATTATTCGAAATTTATTTTAACGGCGTAAAATATTGAGAGATTTCAGTCTATGACTCCCACTCGTATCCATTTTTCAGATAAAGTCGCACTCAATATAGGACCTCTATGTTTCCTTATTTTACATTCAAAGTGTATTTGTCATGAAAATGCCCGTAAATCACCCCAATGCATATTCGCTGAAAATACTATTTGCAATTCAAAGTTTGCAAGATTGATGATGGCTTTTCTGACTTTCGTATATAATAATGGTAGCAGTGCAATGGCTCTAGAGCCAGATGAAGGTGCCAATGGTCTGTTAAATGATTGGAGATCTTTGCCAAGATTACTTTTGCATTAACCGAAGGAAGTGAGAGCCTAAAACAGGAATGCATCCTGAAGATACTACCCCTATCATTCATATTGCATTATGCATAAGTACGTAATATGCAAAAGGCATTTTCACTTTGCAAATAAATGAAAACTTGATTTTATCAGAAGTTTAAAAAGCTTTGCTATTAGCCCTGGCAAGAGCTCGTTTTAGCATGTTATATCATTCAACTTGCAGCACGAATCAATCATGCAAATGATAAAATCATTCTAAGTGCGTGTGCTGATAAAATTGGTATTGCTCATAATTTATTCTTACTTATTTTAGTATACTGTACTCCATTCGTGGAGTTTAAAAAGATATATAATGCAGAACATAAATATATAACAAAGCAAAATTAAAAATCGAAGTTTCACAATTCAAAAGGAAGAATTATCAAAATTATATTTAACTTATATGTGGATAAATACAAGTACATGACACGTTATACTTTCTTCCCTATGTCGTTATTGCACAATCGATAAGAGTGTGTAATCCTTTTCAGTTCGCGTTTCAAAGCGTACCAATGTGTGGAATAATCTTAACAAAAAGATTTCTCATCTAGGAATAAATAAAAAATGCCACGTATATCCCAAGTTAGCTATTAAAGATTTACGGAGAAATCCCCAAATAAACCTTGGTCAGATTGCTGTAATTATATGTCTGTATAGCGCTAAGCATCGCTGTTAAGGGGGAGCTCACCGAAAGCGGGAATTACACGCTGAAAATGGTCAAGATTTTGAAATCCTTAGAGTCATCAGCTATTTAGAAATTAATTAGCGAGACTAATGGTGGTGAAGCCAAGTGAGTGTATTGGAAAAGCATTTTAAGGGTGTTGGATTGCTTTCGGGGGAAAAACATTTTTACTACAACTAAGAAGTAATGGCACTGGTAAGGCAATATGTCCATTTTGTGTATAAAAGGAAATATATTTTAAGTGTCAGTAGCAGGCGAACGTGTCAGTAACATGCAACTTAAAACCTTTTATTGCGCAACCCAATCGTAATTGGCATAAATTGTGGTAATGGGAAAGAACACGAAATTCGCTTTAGCTGCTTTCAAAGGGGTAGAAAAATTGATCGAAAATACTGCACAGGCGATTATTGGAAAATGTACGAAAAAAAAAAGAATCAATCTTGTCTGTAACTGTACAAATTTCTTAAGTAAGAATGAAGAAAAATAAATTATAATAGGTTAATAA
>JAUJYV010003010.1:0-11044 GCA_033995625.1 Ophyiulus pilosus | reverse complement strand
GTGGTATTACGAGTATTTTTTTACACCAGCCTGGATGCGTAAAGTCATCGGACTCATTGGCTGAGATTGGAGTCCTTAGTTGGAAAGGAGTTTACCAATAAATATCATCTTATCTAATCTTGGTTGAAACGAGGCGCAATTTCACCACTTGGAGGCATTAAAATACCTGATTATATCACAAGGGTCGTTTCAAAAGTTTCGAAATAAAACTAAAGATCAAAGAAAGGTTAATAAAACTTGCATACATATAAAACATAGCAAACGTACTATACATGTATACTTTCACTAATAATGTCATATTTCATCATTAGATGACACTTCGTGCTATATGTGAATTTTTAAACTTTCGAAAATGTATCTGGTAATAGAGATACTGGATTCCAAAATGTCAATTTTCAGATTAATTTTCATATTCCATTAGCAGTGCAACTTCAGGAAATTCAAAACACGTTCTAGTGCAGCCCACAATTACAGTATATATCAATTCAATTTTCCAATTTGAATAGAATTATTAAGGTTGCTGATCGCTGGTATTTGAAATCACTCTTAAATCCCATATCAATATCACTAAATTGAAATAAATTATTTTCCAATTTACGAGAATGTTCTCCATTTCATAAACATGTACTTTATTACGTGTTCACTGAATTTTGATAAAAATATAAATATTAATGATACGACCCACGTTCCTCCTTATAATGTAGATTTGTATAATATAACAAGTAAACCACAATTTTCAAAACAACGTTATTTTGGTCGTTTATTTGAGCAGTGCTTCAGCTTGACATTTGCAGTGAGTGGGTTTATGTATCGATAAACTATGTAGAGTACTCAGTAACAGATTGGAAGTATACTGTAGCCAGTATTTTGGTTTTTCAAGCTTCATAAACTGATGATGGAAGCGAAGCATTCAACTACAAATTTCCAAGTTTTTATACGAAGTAATCTAAGATAGCCATTTTTGTGATGAATCGAACCGTAAGTCGTAGGAGGCAACGGCCAATGGGCATTCTATACCGCTGCCATATATACCATATAAACACATTTTATTAGACGAAAAAAATAGCTTTAAGGGTACGTGTAACCTCGACTTATGTAGATTCAAGTGAGTGAAAAAATAGTATGCCAGAAAATCAAACAAAGTCGCCACCAGGGGGCGCTGATCTGGAATAAGGTTAATTAGGTAGAGATTAGGGAATCCAATGTCGGGTATTTGAATTTAATTACTCGTACTCGACTACTCGGTGTTTTTGACGGCGAGTATAGAGTGTGAATTGGGTTTAAAGAATAAACGCTGAATTAATTGAATTTCACATTTCTAGTAATTAGTTACGTGTTTTAGGATGTATTTAAACTCCACATAATGTCCTGCAAATCAGTTTTATTACTTTAGAAACAACAGATTTTCATAGCGTTACCGTTAAGTGAAATTAGAGAGTTTGAGCCCGCCAACGTTATCGAAACGATAACGATAAACAGCGCTGGCGGCCAGGAATGGCATTGGAATGCCATGCTTCGCATAGGGTAGTCCTTGACATTCCGGGCCGCCAGGGCTGCTTCACGTTATCGTTATCGTTTCGTTAACGTTGGCTGGCTCAAACTCTCTATTCCTTTACATGACACTCTTCGGTATCAGTGAAAAAAATTATCACTCCCTTTCTGCATATTGTCTTTTCACACATTTGTGTTAAAGCATTTACACATGTCGGTTATTCCATTTGCTTTGACTCCGAAGTTCTGAACGGGGATGGAACTTACATATAAATGATGTGTATAAATTAACCTCAATCGTACCTAAACGGCTCCTTAAAGTTAATTGACATAAATAAAACATTTCGTTTTTTGACTTGCCCATTTTGATATGTTTGCGAATGTATAAGATAATCTAACTTGGATGAAATTAGCTTGGCGATGTTTACCCGAATACCCAGGAAGCCTGAAAACCAAAGTAATTTGGATTCCCTAGCTAGTAGAAATGTACGTATATTTTCGTCTTAAGTGATCTTTCCTAATAAATAATAAAAATAAGAAGAAAAAAATTATTTACTTGTTTGATTTATAGTCAACGAGTTTCAATGCCAAACTATAATACAAATGATTTCTGCCAAAGAATTGAGGTCCTTTGATAAATTCTCACAAAGCAGACAAAATCAATGTGGACGCAATGCTTTTTTTATGTTTTGAGTCAATTCACTATAAGTAGAAGAATAAAAGCTCGATATCTTAAGTTTAACTGTATACGTAAAAAACATTCCTCTTTTATTTTGACATATTATTGCTAGCTTTCAGAATTTAGAAATCGTTAAAATAAATGAGGAAAAATGATGAACGGTACACAATTCTTTTTTTATATAACTGAAATGTTATCGTACAAAAGTTATACTTTTTTCTTTACAAATCATAATGTTTCAGATTTTCCCAAGCAAAACATTTAAACCGTTGTAAAAAGGATAATGGGTGAGGTTGATGTTGCCACAGCTGGCAAATATCAAGTACGCCAAAAATATTTGTACCATTCCAGGAATCGATTTTTTTGTACACTTGCACCAATTTCTAACATAAAATTGAGAAGACAAAAAATATCACCAAGTCAAGAACCTCTAACACAAATAACATGTTTATAATCCTACTACTGAATCCACTTGCTGTTGGACAAGAAAGAGTAACCACATTAATGGGTTGAGACCCACTTTAGAGACTCACATTATACAATAATTTTAAGATAATTTATTATAATTACTGTCCTAACCTGACCTGGATTAACCTAACCAAATCAAACTAAACGGACGGTAAATGCGTCGGCGAGATTGGACAAAATTCGTCGGCAAATTGGGTCGATATCCCTTAATGTTCCCCTATCAAATCCTCCATATACTCAAATGTGATTACCAAAATGGCACTCCAAAAAGACTCAAGGATATTACGATGCAAAGAGCACACTGAAAAAAATAAACTACGTCTGTACCATCACTGAGTGCCCCACGGACAACCGTTTTAAGTAAATGAACAAAGGATATGTGGTACAATATTCATTTCTTTTATCAATAGGCATCAGAAACTGAACATTCACAAAAAGCTTGAAACACCCTATGGCTTTGATGTAATTAAGGTGTAGAAACTATATGATATCCATCTAAGGCAGACGTATGATATCCACTAGCAGACGTCTCTTGCGAATTTGGTACAGACAACCTTTCATTTGACATAGTGAAACATTGTTCTACAAAACAATGCCCCTTTTAACTCCCGATTAAGCTGAAATTCGATAATATATCGAGATATACAACTGAGATCTTAACAGAACATCACCCCCATGATATTTTATTTAGTAAAACAAATTTGAATTGCCTTCATACAAATAAGGACAAAGCATAGAGTAGCCCATTTTATTCAAACCCGGATTTTTCACCAGTCTTTTGTTGTTGTCGTTGTTGTTGTTAAAATGGTGCACAGTGACACTTAATATCTTATTTCGTTCAAAACCACTTGAGCAACTGTACTTAAAGCTCGAAGAATAATATTTCGACAAACGCTCATCAACACTTCATATATTCCCTTCTGCTTTATTTCTTCAAAAACACTGTGGTGTTTAAGGAAGTAAAATACAGCAATGATAACGAACAACCAATGCTTCTCAAAGTTTTTTTCCTAACACGTTTCTAAACGTTTTTTTATTATCAACAAAGATAGCGGTACAAATTCCCAATCGGTATATGTGGTGAACGAAATTTGAAAATTAATATTCTTCATACATGCCTCGTTAGTGACAAACTATCGAGCCGCAAGGAGTTTCAGGTTTCCGTCAGACAAGACGAACATATCCAGAATTAGCAACGAAGACTGTATAACATATCAAGGAATGATACTGTCGCATCTGCTTCGATCGTTAAAATTTGCATCTATACATTTCCCCCGATTATTCCATCTACATGCAAGTACAGTAAACTCCCTGCTGATTTTAATCAATTTGTGCAGTGATTTGAAATCTTTTGCATGTCAATTTCGCGAAACACGATGGATTAATAAAGATTAAAAATGTTTTGACGAACACCGAATAAGCATATGCATTAAATATGATAAATTGCCGCATTTAATTATTAGATGAAACGCTTTGAAGACGACCTCAAGCCGATATTCTAGAGAGCGCAACACATCAGACATGACAGTCAGACAGTGAATAAAAAATGTCATTAATTCTTAACAACAAGTTCAATAGTTTCAGTATGGCAACTGACAAGTTAAATTAAGAAAGGCTTTCGCTAAGATTTCTTAAATGTGCGAAAGTTATAACCTTGACATGACAATCCAAGCCACTGGTAGTCCTTCACCATCACTTGCTATATAGGAAATACAAATCTGCTGCCGAAGGTGAGATACACAGGAACTTGGGTAATATTTTATGCATGCAAGAGCTTAACGTTATCTGAATTTCGTAGTCGACAACATATATATCTTATTCTGTCCACATGCAATAAATCCACAGATTTGCATGACAAAGAAATTTTGGATTTAAACTACAGGACATTGATAAAACGTGTTACACAAAATATAGATGAAATTTATGAACTCGTATGAAGCCTTTCTCCCTTCGTAAAACTCAAAAAGTACTACATACATTTCATCCATTGTATACTAACCAATATCCTGTATGTAAAAGCAATTGGGTGCATGCTATTTTGTGTCGCTATAACATTTGAGCATGTTTATTTTGCCGAATGCAAATATTCAATGTCGAACACTCAGTTACGAATAAAACTGTCAAATATCAAAATTTCGATGATCTTCACTGTCAAATTTTATTGCTAAATGAATGTTAAAAGCCAAATGTACGTAACCAGATAGTTTCTGCATTGGACATATGAAATGTCAGAGCATGTTTGATACATGACCTATATTTTTATTTGCGAGTTTTTTGTATTTAGTTTTACTTGAAACTCGGCAACATCTTTATTGGTGCATTAAGCCGATTCAATTACTGTAAATAGGCTTACCACATCTGTTCGTACGCATCTGCAAGGTCATTAGTTGCTTGCTCTTCAACAATTTTCAAATTGATGCAGAATCCCTGAAATGTTTTACGATGTTTTTATTCGGTTTGGATGTTTATCCAGCTAATTCAACCTCAATTTTCTATTCAGAGCTAATTCAGAGCATCGAAAAATCTGCATTTCTCAACAGTTCGCATTTTATTTTTTACTGCCTTCATAATTGCTATTACATTGCTTTCCCATTGTTATCTTTCCCTCTTTAAAGTAAATATTAATATTCATAACCTGATTTTTCTCTATTTCACGAGTGTCGTTAACTGAATTTTTTTTTAAAAAAAACAAAAAAACAATGTTGCATTCAAACAGCTGGCGCCATTTTTTTTTTTTAGGAATTTAGTTCTATATTTCGTGAAAATTCTCCCAAATGTCGTGAGTTTCTGATATACGGCACCAATTTTTTATAAACCACATGCGTTTACCAAATTTTTGAAAACAGTTTATAAAGGTTGTTTTCCATTCATTGTTTGAATTCCGAGCATTAGGGTATTTTAAGAAACAAATTAAACTAATCTACGAGTATTAAAGTCACATGATTCACATCCCATGTGTCTTTGTCAGGTATGACAATCCATGTCACGACTCATTTATTTTAGCCTCTCATTATGGAATATTACACATGGCCACGAACAGGGGATAATAAAATTTTAATGATGAGCTTCAAATGCAGAAATTTATTAACTAACAGAAACAAGGGCTAATTTTAGACATGCACTATACATTTTCAGTCTACTTAAAGAGGTTTTACTGCATCCATAAACAATTCGGAGGCCTACAGTTGGGCATTGCATTGTCTCTTGGATCATAAAGAATGCTCTCTTTTGTAGCACGTCCAAATGAATTTTATGATAACTACAGCCAGATCAGTAAGGCATGAAATTCATCCGTGCTATAAAATTAAACCACTTAAGTCATAGCGCAAATTTGGCGGGGAATGGGGGCATTACAAAACTGCCACATAACACATTATCATCCTACAAATGTAGGAAATCAAGGAATCGCAACAATGAATTTTTCTATTAGGTGTGGCATTTTGTTCCTTGTTGCATGAAATATTTTATTGTATGCACTTATTTCGAAAGTATCACTAGGTGGCGACCCTTTCGCACCTTCTGTTAACACCTCTAAACAATCAACGTGATAGGGTCAGCACGAGATTACGCTTGAGTGCACTAACAAAAACTTACACTGTACGTTAGTAAATTTCATCAACTATATATTGTTACGCGTTTTCTATTGTTGGAACACAAAATCCTCCAAATTGCTCGCTGGCAACCTTCAGAAAACTGTCTCCTGGTGAACAGGAATGTCATTTGCAATGATTGTGCCTTCTCACCTATTTAAGGATGCCCTTCAACTGCCAATGAATAAAATACAATGATGTACGCCGCATGTTCCTACCAATTAGTGCGATTAGCGGATATACGCATGCACCGTGAGGATTATAACACAGGACGATTATAGCTTCTTCTGAATATAATGCAACAACTACTGAATAAATGCGTTATTAAAATTACCATTTTTAATGCGCCATGCAACTAAGGCGGGCATCTTTCGCTATATTCTAATTTTCAGAATACGTCTATGAATTAAAGGAGTTTTATCCCTTTATGATGCTCTAATTGGATAACCCCTGCATACGAAGCCAGATCTCTCTAACCTCCTTAATGAGTATGCAAGCAAATGAATTCGGAAAATCATCCACCATGAAATATCGGTTGGTTAAAACGCGTAAACCGATTCCCGGAAAGCGAGACCCGCACTTTATATATACGCAAATGACTGGGTAGGTCTTCATTAATTAAGTTCGTATTTGAAAAATCTTCTTTTGCGCATCAATTATTCTACTGGAAAGTCTATGGATGAATATCCTGAACGCGATGAGCCATGAGAAGAATCGTTAAAATTTGCACGCATCAAATGACTATAAAATGTAGCAATGGCATTTTAACGATGCGCGACCAAATAATGTGGTTCAAATTCATCAAAGTACCAGTTATACATTAGCAGTGACACGGCACGTAACGACATGAGCTTATGAGCGTTAAGTGTACCTTGTACTTATACATGTATAACGTGACTTCTGTATAACGTAGTTTCTCGAGGGAACCATTATTATACGGTTGGACATGACGAAAAAAAGATATAGATCATTTCATCACTGTGCTATAGTGCGCTGGGACCCAATCCATATGTTTCTGTCCTCCATGGAAATCTGCTGATAAGTGTTCAAGCATAGTTCAAGGTTCGTCCCTTACATTTTAAAGGGCACCTCTCCCACTATCAGCTATCACAACATTTATTCAATGAGCCTAAGCGTTTTTCCATAGTTTGATAAATTTTAGTTTGCCTTTTATATCAGATTAATCCGATAAACAGAAATGTCGCGACTCGGACAGGAAATTCCAGCATAAAATTATGTCTAACAAGAATTTCAAGTATGATTCCCGGAGTTTTCCGAGTAACTAAAAACTCAAGCACATTTCCAAACTGTCAAATCTGCTGGACAGCCTGTATAAACTATACATACTCAGGGTGTCCAGTTAATTTGCTATAGAATAATTCAAGCATATTTAAAGGAATCCAAGGCTAATTCTTTACATTTTTAAGGACCCCTCGCACCAGAATATTTGTCAAAAACGTCAGAAATTGTTCTAGAGAATTTTTAACAAATATTATTTTTTGTTTAATTACATATAATTTTTTCTATATGTATAATTTTTCGTGATTAGGAAATTCCAGCATAAACTGTCGTTTAACACGAATTTTAAGTATATTCCCCGACTTTTCCGAGGCATTAAAAATTCAAGCATATTTTCCGATTCCCATGGCTGCTGGACTCCCTTTATCATCTATATAACTTTTTATCAACGAGTTAGTTTCGTAATTTACAAAAGGGTCATTAAATATGCTTATTATAGAACATAAGCTAATTTCACATTAAAGTTTCATACACACATATAGTGGCAATTTACAAATACCTGACAAGTGGGATTCATATAAAATTCTTGTAAATTTGGGCTAATGTCATTTACTTTAATTTCCATCTTCCACATACGGTTAAAAGTCTGCTCTTGTCCTCCAAACATCCTTAAATTGGAAACGAGAGGATCAAATAACCCCTAGAATTGTGACGGATGTTGAATAGACCAATATGGTCCATGTCAGTATATAGAGGACTAGAAATTGACTAGCGGGCCCTACACGTCTACAATTTCGAGATGCTTTTTATCTTCCCTTTTCAGCTACCAGTAAAGTTGAAGTGCATCTCTCTCCACTTGACCATTGCAGTTCATTGGTATAAGCTTCGCTGGTTGCTTAAAGTGATATAAAAGACCATCCTTCACATGAGATCCACCTCCAAACTTCAGTATCTAAAACTAATCGCTCATTTCAAGATTATTTAAGATGCGGTATTTTCCCCACTAATTAAACTTACATTTGGAGACACTTAAGAACCACGGACAAATGTCAATTCTTTATTTCCCTCTACAAGACACCAAATCGATATTCATTTATACTCGAAACACGTGCTTTACGCACACAAATCTAACACAATCCCAAATAATTACTGTTTAAATTCTGGTCGAATCAAGCGTGTTTTAAATAGCACCCATTTTGAAACACCAAACTAAGTGGCTTAGCAGCAACAAACGAACAATCAGCTATATGTATGTTCGAAAACGAGTCAACTATCCTGAGTGTGGATTATGAGGTTTATCTAACCCATATAGTCGTGGGATGTCATAAAATATTATCCAACATCAAAGTGTCGGAGATTACGATTTGACATTAGAATTAAATGATGAGCCACTTATTCTAGAATTTCGCTGCTTGCACAAGGGATTTGGTAGACCCTCATCTAATTGAAATGTAAGATATAGCTTACCTTGTTCCTTGTCTCCTACTTCCATCTTCCATTGTTATTCTTAGTAGAAATTAGTGTCCTTTCACATAGAGCGTTAGCCAGACGAATTAATAATGCTAGCCTAATCATTCATTCGAAGGCTAGTCGAAATGTCTGAAATAAGATTCTCTCGAGACAGATTTCACGGATTTATCAAGCGTCGCACATTGCAGATTTGTCTTCCAAAAGCAAATGCTCGAAATTCAAGGTTCTGAAAAAACAACAAAAAATAGTCTTCAGTAAGTATGTTTACCCTGGTGATTATGCAATGCAAGGATCGATATTAACAATAGTTACACACCAATTGCAATGTGCTCATCACATTAACTGATTTTGGCCCTTTCCAAAATGTTAATACATGTAATTCGCAGCATGTCAGGCACTGAAACTTAATTTATATAACCACCAATCATCATGATAAATTGTTTGTTTGCTGATGCATAGCACAATATTGTTGCAAGGACTATATTTGTGATTTAGAGGACAAAAAATAGGATTATTGATAATGTATGTGCAATGATTAAAATAATAATACGAATTTGCATACTTTTGTCAAAATTGCATTGTATGGACAAAACAGTTCTGGACATTTTCACGATTCTGCGAAATATGTCAACGGTTATCTAAATATTTACACTATACGTACATAATGTGTGAAATGTTATATGTCATTAAATAATAGAGACGTAATTTAATATAAACAGGAGATACGATTTTTCGATGGTTTTGGTACATTAAATTATCTGAAACATCCGTTTCAATTTTCATACAATTTGGCATAGTACGGAAAACGTTTAAAAATCAACCGAAATCACCAGGTCACTATGACCATCTTTTTCTCGCCTAAATAACAAAACTACAATGGAGTAGAACATGAGCGATACCGTTCATCCAATTTCAAATTATTTCAGCACTGCATAAATATCCATTACGTTTTAATTAACAATAAGGAGTCTTCTTTCAATTAGAGACATGCAGACGCAAAAGTAAACAGGAATGAATCACAGCTCAATTTATTCGAAAGCTAAAAACCAACAAAAGGTAATTAAGTTATCCAAAGCGTCATTGCAATTGTAATTAATTACAACCCATCCATAAAATTGCTTCGAGTAAGCTGGCAAAAAAAATAATATACAACTCCATTGTAATTTTGTTTTTGCAATCTAGTATTTAATTGATCTTATAACGAAATGACTGCAATTAAAAATATCCTCATTTTCAACATAATGTCGTGGCATTCAACGTTACAACATTCTGCATTGATTTCCTAAATTCTAATCTTTGAAAAAAAAATGTATAAATCATTGAGCAAAATATCTGCACTGCCCTAGAGGAATTTAATGATTTTACGCAGTTGGAATATAGTAAAAGCGCTCCCTCCGAGAACTGTTATATACCTAAAGTAATAAAGCTTTGGAAAACGCCATAAAGCTTCACGTTTACATGCTTGAATTGCACTTGATAATCGAGAAACTCGATTTAAATCAGTCAATGTGCATTCTCGGCATTAAGTAAGCAAGTTAAATCCATAGGTGGGCTCGACGCATTTTCATCAGATTGGTGACTGGATGGAACAGTCTCTCCATCAATCCAACCTGTCACAATATGCAATAATAACAGAGTGCCATGAAGTCGACGCCCACTAATATTTGCTTCATTTGTTTCACGTTGATACACAGAGATTTCACAGAAATAAAAAAAAAGGCAGAGACAATCTTTTCAGTAAACACGACATGCAGTAGATTTTCAACAAAGCAGCCTGGATTATGGATTTACGAAGGCATTAGGGGGCGAGGCGCGTGCGCAATTCCAACAAAATCCAAGCAGACAAGCGATTTGATTAGGATATTGTAAACACCATTTATTTAAGTGCATATAGCAACGCTTACAAATAGGATTAAATCGTGGTAACAGCAACATAGGATGAATGCATTGGTAATGATGCTATGGCATACTTCCCCCATAAAGAAATTGGCAATTCAAAAGTTGTGTTGGACGTTTTACCAATTGAAATCGAAAATAACACCACATGATGAGTTCAGAAAACTTACAGCATGATGACATCAAACTCGTAACAACCCCAAGTACATGC
>JAUJYV010003009.1:0-11048 GCA_033995625.1 Ophyiulus pilosus | reverse complement strand
GTTGTAAACACAGACTGAAGTAGCAATGGCACGAAAAGTTCCATCGCACAATTCGGGGATTCCCCTATCCACGTCACGCGAAACAAACGCTCGTTAAGCGAGTCATTTTTTAAAAATGTATACTGCTCGTTAAGCGAGGTTCCACTGTACATTATTTGTAGACACGCAGATATTTAATTTCCGTTATATCATACAAGAATTATAATAAAGCACTTAGCAGATAAACTGGTCCAAACTTACATTCGAATGTAATTTCGCTTCAGTGATTTGGCGCCAAAAAAACCTACGGCGCTGTTATTAAATCTCTTGCTAGTGTCGCCCCACAGCGGTGAATTGGCTTTTGTCTTTTTTTCATCAACAAACGTAAATAATTTTCATAAGTTGTAGTTTTGCATTTAATTTCTGCATTATAAAGTAAACGAGGTGTTTAAGTAACCACTGATTGAAATGGGAGAAGATAGAGAAGACAAAGGTAATATTTTCACAATAAATTTCCTAGGTATAGAAGCATCACAACTTGGGAAGAAATCAAATTGTGTTTGGTTTAAATTGAGCATATTCTTGAATGCAAGATCTAACTCAATTATGTAAATTAGGACAATAAATGTCATTTGGGAAATTAATTCTAAGGTCGATCTGTTGGATAAAGATTAGAATTAGACCTGTTTTGGGTTAACTTTTTGCCATTGAATACAATGCCAAAGGTTGAATCAGATTAAAATGACGCACATATGTGGTCTTACATTCAAGAATGATCAACATGGAATTGCCAGGAAATAACAGGGTTATTGCCCTATTTCAGATAGAAAAAGAGAACGTGATAGACGACGAAGTAGGTCTCGATCCAGGTCCCGCAGCCGAGAAAGGGACCGCGATAGAGACATCCGTTCAAGGGATCGAGATAGACGCAAGCGCTCGAGAACTCGTTCTCGTGATCGGGACAGAATAGGAGGGTAACATCAGTTTCTATTAATAATATTAAATAAATTCCTCGTTTAACAGAATAACTAGTGGATCGTGTTGAACCACCGACGCCTATGGTCGAGTGGGTTACGTGCTCGCCTCTCGATCCTAGGTTGCGGGGTTCGCTCCCCGGTCGAGGTCGGTGGGAATTTTTACGGATGGGAGAAATTCCTGAGTGGCGGCTCTTTCGGATGAGAGTTTAAACCGAGGTCCTGTGTTGATTGTTGCACGTTAAAGACCCCTCGAGAGGGGGTGGAAGTCTCCCCTCGTAGACAAAATTCCCAATAGACCAACGTTAAAAATCAACAAACAAACAAACCAACAGTAGGAGCATTCTCCTAAAATTGGGTCAGACACCCCCCTACCATAAGGCATTTATTTGCTGACTGTAGGGTATTGAGTTGAATTGAATTGAACTTTCAATATTGTTTGCCATTTCACGAAACATCTCATCGGGTTCTGAACAATTTTTTAGGATCCGATTAAAAACAGAAAAAAAATCGTCGAGGCGTAGGAAACCTTCAATCTATTGGGATGTACCGCCTCCTGGCTTCGAACACGTCACTCCTTTTCAGTACAAAGCAATGCAAGGTTAGTTTAATCGAGCCTGCAAAACGGAGAACATTCCACTTGTCGAAATACGAGCAATGTTTCCTTCTTCCAATTTAGCGGCTGGACAAATCCCACCCACAGTGGTTGAAGCTAGCCCTCAAGTGGTCTTGCCAGTGGTGGGCAGCACCATTACCAGACAAGCGAGACGTTTGTACGTGGGGAATATTCCTTTCGGAGTTTCGGAGGCAAGTAGACATCAGCCTTCGCGGATATTTTATAAAGTAGTACATAAATTTCACTTGATTTTTGTACTTTTTTGATTTCAGGAAGAAATGATGGATTTCTTCAACCAACAGATGCACATTTCTGGACTCGCCCAAGCACCTGGGAATCCTGTTCTTGCCTGCCAAATTAATTTGGATAAAAATTTCGCATTTTTAGAGGTTTGCATTTATCTTTTTAAAACGCGAATATTTTCGCCCGTCTAAACGTGCCGGTTTAAATTCTAGTTCCGGTCGATAGACGAGACTTCCCAGGCGATGGCATTCGACGGAATAAATTTTAAAGCGCAGAGTTTGAAAATTCGACGTCCGCACGATTATCAGCCGATGCCTGGCATGGCTGATGCACCGTCTGTAAATGCTCCAGGTAAGGCTTAAATTATAAAAATACCAAAAAACTGAAATTTCTAGAAGCCCGAGCAGATAAACCATTATTATCATTTTCTAGTACAAGATTCCCCTCACAAAATCTTCATCGGAGGCTTGCCCAATTATCTTAACGAAGATCAGGTAGGAAATGCATTTATTATTGCCACTATGAACTTTGGTAGTGCATTGTTATTTTTGACGAGAGTGCTAGCCGAGATAGTTGTTGCAATTGCCCTCTTCCAGCCAAAGGGTTACATCTAAAAAGACGAGCGCAGGTTTGGTGAAGGCTTTCGAAATGCTTCTTTTTTTAGGGAACCGTTTGGTAAATTAATTGCCAGTGAATAATTGCATATTTTTTGTTTCTATGGCAGTTATCCCCCCCTCGAGACCTTGTTTTTTCTTTCAGTATTTTAGGTATGGGGTGCAGTTGCATATTCTCCTTTGTTTTTGTTCTTTTCAGAAAATTCTAGCTTATCTTTCAGCAGTTTTGCCATTCTTACAGCAATTTCTAAATTAATCTGTATCATTTTTAAGTAATAATAACGTTAATTAATAATTCACGTGTTACATTATAATTTCCACAACAATGTATGTTTATCTCTATTTTCTACAATCAAAAAAACTCATGTTTCTTTGCTTCTTCCCCCGTTTGATCCATAGCTAAGGTATCGCGGGTGATAATCCCAACCTAGTCGCTAATGCAAACTCCAAAACACAACCCTGAGTTAATGTGCTGAAGACAAAGGCAAGTGTTGTCAGCCTTTTTGCTTGTCTAGGGCTTCTGTGCTACTGGGGCTAGCACTTTGCACTTTTTCTTGCGCGTAAAGCTATAGGATAGGTAGGCACTCTTCCAAAGAGATGATTCTGAAGGTAGACAAACTGGGCATCTATAACGGAACTAAATAAGTGAGCTGTGACATGTGTCTGATTTGTAACTATTGAAGACAATTTCAATTTATCATCGTTCAACTTTATTTCCATAAATTCGACATTCGAAATGGCTTATTTATGGCAAATAAGGGTGATAAATTGAACATTTTTTTCAAAATTATTTGCTTTTTTTGATTCTGGGTAGTTTTAAATGGAGTAATTTTTGGTCCTTTCATAATTTATTAAGAAATGCTAAACAGTTTATTAATTTTACAAAGCGTTTTGCAAAAATTATGTCTATGCTTTATTATTTAATCTTGGGAAGGGATAAATTAAGTGATGGGGGAATGGACCCACGTTTGTATTAAAATGTTTCAACAGCTTCCATAAATCTTGTCGAATGCCTTGTCAATTGGTAAGTAATCCTCGTAGATTCAAATGTCGAGGGAACTCGAGTAAAATTTTGCCACTTCTTTAAAGAAAAATTTACTTCCCACATTTGTCAAAACTTACAGAAAAAATGTTATGCGGCTTCAATTCTTTCACTAATTAACAAAAAGTTATTTATGATGTTTTAAAAAAAAATGACTTTGTTTGTAAAAGTGGGGCCCCTATTTTTATTGTAGATCTATTCAGTCCGGTTACGACTTCATTATAGATTCCCAATTGAACTTTTCCTATAGGTGAAAGAATTGCTGATGTCATTTGGTCAACTGCGTGCTTTTAATTTAGTTAAAGACAGCGCCACTGGGCTTTCAAAAGGTTATGCCTTTTGTGAATATGCTGATGTTACTATCACCGATCAAGTAAGTGAAACTCGCTATTAAATTGCATCTGATTACGTGTGGTCAAGTGTAATAACCGAATTTGTTTGTTCCAGTCAATTGCAGGATTAAATGGTATGCAATTGGGAGACAAGAAGCTCATTGTCCAACGAGCCAGTGTAGGAGCAAAGAATAATCAAATGAATGTATGGAACTTATTTGTGACCCTCAACATTGCGTTTGTAAAGTGAGCGTTACAATTTCATCATCATTTTTAAATTTATTCAGGCCCAAGCACCTGTACAGATCCAGGTGCCTGGTTTGAATTTGACAACCGGTGCTGGACCAGCCACCGAAGTCCTTTGTTTGATGAATATGGTTGCACCCGATGAATTAAGAGATGAAGAAGAATACGAAGGTACGTCCAGATTCCGAATCTGGTAATACAGAATGTGCTCGGGAGTTACAAAGTTTCGAAACGTTACATTGCAGACATTCTGGAGGATATAAAAGAAGAATGTAACAAGTATGGGGTGGTACGCAGCGTGGAAATTCCAAGGCCAATCGACGGCGTCGAAGTGCCAGGGTGTGGGAAGGCAAGTGCAGTTTACTTTTTTAATTTGCAATTTGCTGCGATGAGATTGCCAAGTAGACCATGTTTAGTAACTTGCGATTAATCTTTACTTTTAGGTATTTGTGGAGTTCAATTCTGTAATTGATTGCCAGAAAGCGCAGCAGAGCCTAGCAGGAAGGAAATTTGCCAATCGGGTCGTCGTCACATCGTATTACGACCCAGATAAATATCACCGAAGAGAATTTTAATTTGCTGATTCGGCCGACGATTGGTTTGTTCGTATAGCGGATTGCTAGCCTATCCAGCATTGATGTGCACGTCTTTAAACATTTCCTCGGTACAACCGTCTGCTCGCATTTACCCAACCAACTCCCCCTCATTTGAATAAAACCTTTACCTTTGTCTTTATAAGACTTATACGTTTATTGTGTTATGTTTACATCCACTTGCCATTTTCCCCTTTTGTATCTAAGAAATCGATTTAGTTGTGTACATGTGCATAGTTAGAAGGAAAAAAGGCAGCAGCTGGATAATACATATTTACAAAGACTACCGGTAATTGGAACAGAATGATTGGTTAATGTTATTGTGTTCGAACGGCATTGACCCGGAGGTTACCATTTTATGCTCGATGCAAGACTCTGGCCATGCTAATACCATCCACCATGATATATATGCCATCTTTCACTCGTAAGCAGTTAATGTACGTGGTTGCAGTTGTCTTACTGCAGTGATGGTGTTGGGGTTTTTACTTTTCAGCTCAATACGATGTAAGGAATGAAATGAAATTCGGAAGTTTCCATCACTTACGCCATTACATTTTGCTGGTCGTCTGTTTCGGGGAAACTATCCAGTATTTCGGATACAAATGTGGCCACATCGGTCTCCTTCGTTTCGTGTATCTTGATGAACTGGTGCTCCAACAACTGGGTATAATTCGGTCGCTGCCTGTATTCCTTTATAAGGCTGAAAAAGAAGCCACAACTTAATAAATGGCTATAAGAGCAAATTGTATTTACAGGGTTGCTACCGAAATTAGCAATCTAATTTCCCTGACTTTCCCTGACCAAAATTTTCCCTTTTCCCTGACCAAAGTTAGCCATTTTACCAGATCAAAATTATCATTTTTCATAAAAGCTTACTATAATAAGGTTTAACCAGTTTACATCTTTAATATAATTAAAGGCATTTTAGATAAAAGAAAGCAGCCACATATAGTACAGTGCTACCAGACTACTTGTCTGGTTATATTCCTGGTCAATCTGACCAGATAGTCTGTCAAATTCTTAATTTTATTTCAGTACTACATCTGTGCAAATTTCTCTGACTTTCCCTAACAAATCACCGAAATGGGCACTATCCTCTAACTTTGCCTGAACAGTAGCCATTTCCATGACTTTCCCTGACTTTCCAGGTCGCTAGCAACCCTGTATTTACAGTGCATGAACAAAATCAGGATTTTGATTAGGAGGAGGAGAGGGCGCAAGTATGGTACCATCATACAAATTCAGACAATCAACGAATGTCTCAAGAAATGCATGTGATGTTGAAAATCATGTACTAACCATTGACATATCAAATCCTCGAATTCTTGTGAAAACTTTCCAGGGGGCAAACGAGGAGGAGCGTCTTGGACTACTTCCCTTAACTGTTCAAATGGAGTTTTCCAAGTGCTATAATAATAATAAAAAAACTACATACGAACATCCACGGTCATCCTCGTAACTAATTAAGGATATCCATTACTGATATCATAATTATAAATAAATTATATTATTTACCTATAAGGAAAGGTTCCGGTAGCCAATTCAATCTGAAAATCATAATATTCGTTTTGGATAAACAAAAAAGTCACGTTTTAAAATAGCCTAGGGCTAGTTCGGTAAGATTTTCCGTGCAATTTGCATTTAAACTTGATAAACAGATGATAAGATGGAATGAAATAATGTACCATTGTAATTCCAAGGCTCCATACATCTGATTTGATATCATAGCCATCCGAATCTTTATCAGGATTTATCCTTTCTGGCTAAAAATAATATGTGACATTTGAAAAATCAGACGATGACATTTAAATCATATCTGCTGTAGACGAGAGAGATCGATGATACATACTGCCATATAAGGTTTACATCCAGCATCAATAGTTTTGGCTACAGAGTCAACCAAATAGCCACTTATGCCAAAATCACACATCTTGACTTGCCCACGGCGATTAATAAGAACATTTGAAGGTTTGACGTCCCGATGAATTACTTGTAGCTTAAACTGGAGATAATGTAGGGCACTCACCACCTGTTATTCAATAAACATGCGCTGGGATTAATATTTTAATTATTTCAGATATCGAATAAACGATTTGTTTCAAAGGAGGTAGTCGTACGTACAGCAAATGCTATTTTCCCAAGGATATCTTCAGCAATTGTGCGTCCGGCTTTGTTAACCTTTACATAAAATTTATCTAATGATGTGTCCATAACCTCCATACATATCAAAACATCCCCCTAGATCAGAGTATACAAATTGGAACATCAGCATTCATCCCTATTGCAAGACACTGTTTACTTTTAAAATAGGCCTTGGTCCATACCTCTCGAAATAAAGCTCCATAAAACTGAATTGTATATGGGCAGTCGCTAGCACGCATAGATATATCCAAGTCCATAACTAGACGTTTTTGCTCTTGTGTATTCACAGTTGCCCTGATGCGCTTTTTTGACAAAAATAATAAGTCTATCAAAAGCAGTTCGGTAGATCTTCGCCCCGAGTAAATGTGTGTAGCAGCATTACCTTAACTGCCATAATTGTGTTGCTTTGTCTGTGTCGAACTTTCTCCACAATGCCGTAAGCACCTTCTCCCAAAACGCAGATTTTTTCCAAATCATCTGCTTCAACTTCAAACTGCGTGTCCCCAATAGTGATGTTTGTTCGCTTATCCAAATCTCTTAGTGGTGTTCTTTTAATTGAACAAAATAAAATAAAAATATTACAACCCTTAGACCTGCCAAAATCCATCGTTAACTTTTAGTTTAAAGTTTTAAAAAATCGACTGAAAATTAAAGTCCATGTCATAATTGGACAAGAATTGGGAAACCTTAGAAAACATGATCAAATTTGATACCACAAATACAAGTACTTACACCTGCGGGGACTCATCTGGTGCAATATGTATTCTCCCAGGCCTTTTCTTTACTCTGCCTGAAATAATTTAATACAATTAATTTAAGCAGTAAAGTTTTTCCACCCTCAGTTAATATATTTATCAGATCAATCACGTTTTGTCAACTAGTGGAAAAGATTTCAAGATATGTACTATGTAAAGCATTCTTCAAATGTTTCACCTCTGCATAATTTGCATCCCTCTAAAGGTTTTTTAAAAAAAAGTATATCACCCATTGCTGACTTTACAACTTGAGGTCACAAAACAGGGAAAATGTATTCATGATTTATTACGGACATGGATATATTGTAAGATGGGTCATCATGTCCAATAAGAAAAGTTCATGGCTAGTCAGCATGACCATGTGTTCACTTTTCTCATTTAGCATCTCACATCAGTCAGCGTTCTCCCTGAATATTTATTTACTAACAAGTAGAACGATAGTTAAAAAGGTGGACGAGACCACTTTTTGTTTTTACAAATAATATTGCAATTAAATGGTCCATCACCATATTAATTAGCCAGGTGACTAATTAGCTATATACGTGATGGTGAAATGCTTTCAAAGATGTTAGATGGTGAACCGATGAAGACAACCTTCCACGAAGTCATTTTTTATGCATGAAGGCCTAGATCATTACCACATTTGACCCCAACAACCCTCCAGCATGTTACAGCTGACCACACCAAGTCACGCTCTATACCTTGAGGAAATTGTTTTTAGGCCAGATTATGCAACTGTCGGTCCAGATCTAACCTGTACGATAAATCGCCACCAAAGTTGGCCCAATTAAATAGGCCTACGACTTAGCAGCTAGGGAGTGGCCGACGTTTTTTCCATTTGTTAGAATTAAGAGGCTGGAAAGTGCAACGTTTAACTGGACGTTGTCGTAAGAATGATCTATAATATGGTTTAAGTAAGGGAAATACGAGCCTCCAAGCAGGAAACAGATTTATATTTCGTAGAAATCGATGAAACCTTTTTCTAATGCAAATTTAATGGATGAATCCGTGCCGCGCGTAAGATTATCCAAACTTAAACCATAATGTAGATGCGTCTTCAGAGACCACTTTCTTTAAAAAAAGACTTACAAAAGCATTTAAATTGAGCCTCTGCACAACTTCCTCACCGTACAAAATCATACGAGACAGTGCCAAGGTCTACTCCAAAAACACCTTTCAAACATTTATCGGCGATAAGCAATTAACTTAATACATCATCAAAGCTTCGATCAGAATCCTCGGTCGACGTACCAATAATAAATAACGCACATTTACCTGCCATAATTTCATAAAAGTCACAACAACTCCAGATATATATTCGAGCCGCACCAAAGCTTGTCCTCAGAATGTAGGCCTAGGCCTAAGTGGTTGGCGAAGGCGCTGCACCTATTTCAACACGATCTTTTTGGACGAAGAAGCATTTCCCAGAGGACGCGATTATCTCGACCGATATTCGCTAGTGAATTTCAAGTTTTCAGGTGAAAAACGGAAGAAAATGCATCAAATCCCAATTTGGATGAAAGCAACTTACGGGCAGAACACAGCGGCTCAACTAATGCTATGACTCAAGACCAGGAAAAAAAAAAGAAAAATTAAGAACGAAAAAGGGGCGGAGCCATCGCGGTTGAAAGCCGAACGCTGATTGGTACGTTGGGGAAGAGATTGACAGCAGAAATCATCTTTGATTGACACTCCCAACACATGCGGTATTCGGCGAGCATCAAGCGACCACTCGCCGACTTCCTAGTTGTGAGTATCGGGTACTCGCCTAGGAGCTCGCCTTTTCACGCCAGGAGTCGGTATTTTGTCCCGAGTCTAAGCAGGAGAATATTTACTTAGTAGAGAGTTTGAGCCAGCCAACGCCTTAACGTTAACGTTAACGGCAGGAAGGGAGGAGCCAAGGACTTACTAACTATCCAATGAATTAACTGAACGTCACGCGCACTTATGACGTTCATTGGGTAGTTAAGTCCGTGACTCGATCCTCACTTCCCGCCGTTAACGTTAAGGTTAACGTTAAAGCTTTGGCTGGCTCATACTCTCTATTAAATTAATTAAACGATGCCTTAATTAATTCATCGATCAGTTTGCTACGATAAATGTGTGCGCGGAGGTACAATTTTAATTTTGATTAAGTTTCAATGATCGTTGTTCGCGTGAAAACTTGGCATTCGGCGAAACACGCATATGTGTATCCGGTTACTCGCCAGTCGCCACTTGGGATTCACTTCGGCGAATAGGCGAATAATCGCCACTCGCCGAATACCCGCCCGCATGTGTGGCTTGGATAATTCAGGCTACAGAAGGAAAATAGACAGTTTGAGCATGCCAACATCTTTATACTGACCTTAAAGTAAGGGCGGGAAGGGAAGAACCACGCATGCGCACTTTTGACGTTAATTTAGTTCATTGGGTAGTTATGTCCGTGGCTCCTCCCTTCCCCCCGTTAAACGTTAAAGTTAACGTTAAGGCGTTAGTTGGCTCAAACTCTCTACTAGCAAACATGTCTAGTCGCGTTGGTTTTGCTTATTTTCCGCTAGTGCTGGCTGGGGTCACCGCCTACACCATTGCAAAAAAAAAAAGGCTCCCCGATCGGGCGGAGTTACAAAGAGTAGGCGTGACTTAAGCGAGCAGTCGATACGGTAGTAGCGGGAAAGCGTCAGATTTTCCAAAATCAGTCGGGCAGCCATTTCGGTTGTTTATATTCTACATCTAATATTTTTAAAAAAATAAAGATAAACTAAAACAAGCTTCAACAATAATTAAAAGGAAACAACTTGTCATTATACTATGTGCAGAGTAAACACACACAAATCAAATTTTTAACTTCCCCCGACTTTTCTAAGAGTTTTTAAATAAGTTATCCTGACAAGAACATCCAGTACATTGTCTGATAAAAAAAAAATTCAAGCATAATTTAAAGATTTCCAAAAATTTTCCCCATTTTCCCAAATTTTTTTTTTAATGTTTTTATATTTTATATCAACATCTTTTGCCGAACTAACTGAAATTTCTCAAATTGCACAAATGTTAATTTCAGCATAAAAAGCATAACTGCCTATTTTCAGGAGAATCCTGTAAAATCCAAGATGTCCGATGAGTCTTTATAATGGATTCACTTTATTAGCCTCAGATAAGTGTGTACCGTTCGTTGTTAGGTGTCGCCAGGTGTCTGGCATAAAATAAATAAAACTGATGAAGAATACGGAATAAGTAACCTTAAGTGCTGTTTTTAATTGTTCTTAACGTATTTATGGTACTGTGTGTGACTCTAGGAGATAAAAACGTTTGACTCGCACCACAGATTGCTTAAAATTATATAGATTAAGGTTTTTAGTGCGATGCCCATGCACTTAATGTTAAGTGTAAAATCCAAAATGGCCGATGAGTCTCTTCATAATGGTTCTAGGGCAGCTTCGACCAGGCCATCTTCGGCTAGTGTAATCTTCGAACATAGTATCCCAGAATGCATAGCGGCACCTAGGGAAAGTGTGCCTTTTAGGGCCTTTAAG
>JAUJYV010003008.1:0-11048 GCA_033995625.1 Ophyiulus pilosus | reverse complement strand
AGTGCGCGTGACGTTCAGTTAATTCATCGGATGGTTAAGTCCTCGGCACCTCCCTTCCTTACGTTAACGTTAAAGTTAACGTTAAGGCGTTGGCTGGCTCAAACTCTCTATTAAAGCCAGGTGAAAGTCGTTTTAGCCACTAATTACGCCATAACGGATATTTCTGTGAAAACCGATAATAAATATAGAATGGCCTCAAAACAGGAAGTTGGAAATTGTGGCCAAGAATAGCGGGATAAATTTCAGACATTAAATAGGGCGAGAACGGACGAATCACGTGGTTGGTCACTTTTGATGGCGTGCCCGTTGACCAGTCTAATCCCTTTTAAACACGACGTCGAGCTGGCATTTGGCTCTTATTTAGGGCCATTTGGGATTTGGGCTTGACTGTCCGTTCAAATTGCCCCTCCATCAGGAGGGTCCATTCAAAAAAGACGTCTCTCAAATGGTTTATCGTTATCGTTAACGTTTCGTTAACGTTGGCTGGCTCAAACTCTCTATTGCAACTTGGGGGAAACAAACGTTCACGGTCATATATGTGAAATAGCTTTCAAACATTTGCAAATGTGGGACTAGCCACAAGCAAACAAGCAACATTGTTGCCGTGCAACAAAAAAAAAACCCCAACCGCTGTCATAACTGGCACTGAAAAATCCTAACGAAATGTCAACACCGTTAACGTTAATTCGACGTACAAACAAAATAAGCCGGTGCACTTATAGTTAGTTCCTACTGCTTCTGCTTCATCAATTCAATTCAATTCAACTCAGTACCCTACAGTCAGCAAATAAATGCCATGTGGTAGGGGGGTCGTACCCATTTTCAGGAGAATTCTCCTACATCAGTAGCGACTTAGACATCATTGTGAAACTGAACTTTAATCGAATTTACACTATCACTAGCACTATCACTATCACTGCAATAATAAAATCGGCCTGTCGTAATAAAACGTACAAATCATATCTTAAATGGCGAGTTGATGGGTGTGCATAATTATTAACGTCATTCGGCGCTTGCAGAAATATATTTCATTAAAAATATACCTACAATTTAAGTTTAAAGGCACTGCGATCTGCGTTTTACAGGAAGTTGCATCGTGTGTGCGGTTATAATTAAACATTGCCAATAAATAATTCTTAATTACCATTAAATTCAAAGATTTCTGCTGGTGTTGCTGTTCCAAATCCTTCTCTAAGTTGCTTTCTTAAGAAAAGCGATATCTATTGTTTCCAAAAACGTCTGATGTTTAGATGACCAGAGCACATAAGAGAGATTGAGCTAGCCAACGCCTTAACGTTAACCTTAACGTTAGAGGCGGGAAGGGAGGAGCCACGGACTGAACTACCCAATGAACAAACTGAACGTCACGAGTGCGCAAGCGTGGTTCTTCCCATCCCGCCTCTAACGTTAAGGTTAACGTTAAGGAGTTGGTTGGGTCAATCTCTCTATTAGAATTGTATCAATACTTGACCATGATTATCAATAAAAAGTATCAGAATTCGGAAGGGTGGCGAACTGCTAGCCTCTCTACAGCCTTATTTCCTTATTAAACAGGGAAATCCCCTTATTATGTCAACCTATTTCTGTATGATGTCATGTGTGTTTGAAAGCGATAGGTGTATTAAATACATTAAATTAATTGGGGGAAAATAATATTATTTATTAACAATGTACTTAAGTATTGGTTTGTAAAATTGGTTAATAATAGTGGCATTCGTTAATTAAAAGGCACACAATAAAATTAATCGAAATCTACAGATATCACTAAATATCGACATGGTCGACAGGTCGAATGTAGTAAGGACACATAATTTAGTGTTTTTGCAGCAGTCTTTGGGCCCACTTAGGGCAGCCGAGTTGTAAGAGAATGCATTTTTACTTATGGAGGGTTGGAAGAACAATTTTTGATTGCTTTTATGTAATAGGGATTTTAATGAGGTTTCCAAGATTATAAATTCATTAGCCAAGAACATTTTATGTGAAATATGTACATTGTAGCTACACATTTCAGTACTTTGACAACTCAGCATTATGAAATTTTCTTTTTAAAGATATTCCTATTTTAACCAAGCATTTCATTACATTCCACCGTCATCGTATCACTATTTGAACATGATTTATTCACAAGTATTTAACATGTGACATTTGATAAGTAATGTCAAATGTAAAATTTCCCCATCGCACACCGTTTCATAAAGTTAGAGTGAGGGCGCAAAATCCAATTATTCTCTTTGTCTTACACTCTTAAAGATTTTTAGCATTATCTCAAAAAGATGAATGGGAATGCACCCATAAAATCTAATTAAATTGCAGATATAATTTGCATGCATTTTGCCAGAAAATCTCAGGGTGAAGAGCTTGGCACTGCCGTTTGTGATTCGTTAAAAAATTCATCTTTCTCATTACATTTCCCACCCTATATAATTGGATTATTTCTAGCAGATCTAATAAGACCAAACTTATTTCTCTAAATTATCCTAAAGTGAAGCAACTGAGTGAAAATCCAATTTCCTACAAAAAAAAAATCGTTAATTTATTTTGCACTAAGCTTCCCTGTAATATCTAAGCTTGAATTTCTATCGATTTATAAAATGCAAAGTAAGGACCTACTCAAAATGCAAATTTTATTAAAATAAACCTTTTTTGGGAATATAATTCAAGGTGTTAATTTAATTGAAATTTGGAGTTGCTAGTTATGTCTGTTGAATATAAACTCGCCTATGGGATATAAATTAGCAACAACTTCAATTCCTACATGATTTAATATTAATTTACCAATTTTGTTAAATGGTCCATTAGAATGACGAAAAGTACCTCATTATGTATTATAAAAATAGTGTTGCTATGTGTTGAATTCCAAAATTAGTTTAATCTCTAATTTACAGTATTTAACATTTAACTTTACGTGTTTTTTGACATGTGAAGTTTGTGTTACTGACAATCTAACATAATTTACATGTGGCTCATGTGCCAGATTTGTAACAGGCTAAGTTTTAAAACACGTGACAACATACAATATTTAAAACATGTTACATTTTTTTTTCTATCGCTTGTATTTTTAAACAACTACCTATATGTATAATTCGCACAACATACATTTGAGATATTACACCAACATGTTTTTTTTTTAAATTTCAGTTTAAATGGCAGCACATATATATAAGAAATAGTTTTATGTTGTAGCCGCTTTTCCCAATCAAATCATATGGCTGACCATTTCGAAAATCCCTTGGCTAGATTTGGGTCAAATTAGTTGCTTTCATAAAGCGAAATAGAAAAAAAGTATATGGACTGGTGCAGTACAATACTGCTTCTGATCCCTCCCAGAAAATCAATATGGCCATGAAAGCATTTCCGCTTATTGGCACGCTTAGGCCTGGTCATTCCAGGTTATAATCGTTTGTGAATATCCAAAAAACGTTCAGGAACAGCTGCCAAAAAACTGGGTTTTTCCAATTTTGATTTCAAAAAACGAAAATCATGAAAAAACTTAGTAACAAGATGGTCAAGCAATCGAATTTTGAAAAAGAGCGACTAAAAATGCTTGAAATATAGAGTGAACAATATTTTCCAAATCTTGTACCTACACAAAGTCCAAAATAAACAATTATCTATGTTGTATACCAGCAATGTTAATATATTCATATTAATTTTCAAAGTATACTTGGAAGACAATAACAGATTGCATGAGCAATTTTTTTGCTTAAAGTTTCCTTCTGTGAGCAAGTCTAGATTTTAGAAAAATACTAACATTGCTGTAACATGGCTGTAATGACATTTTAATATGTTAGCAACCTGTTGCCTTTAGCTAGAAAATATGTCATACTTCAAAAAAGGCCTATTGTGGTTCAAATATGCGGACATATGCTTTCCAACTTTTCACTTTTGTTGAATTTACGAGATAAAATGTTCGAAATATAACGAAATCTGCATATGTATATTTACAATTACATCCTGGCAGAATCTGAAATGAATTTCAGTTAAATTTGGAAATACACTCCTGTTTTAACAAGTGAATATATTTGCAAAATTGATTTTATCTATGTCATTTTTCTGACAGCTGTTGCATTCAAAATCCCCGTTTTATATATTGAAAAAACAATAGACGGAAGGGATGTAAAAGTATCTTCGTATCACGTTTCATACAGAATCATTTCCATACTTGATACAAAAGTTAAAATGAAATTTTCTAGAACACCAGCTGTTGGTGTTCTCTCTAATATTGGAGAAAACATAACATTGATTTCTAAAATATGTATTTTGAACAAGTACGAGCTCATGAGGGGTATTTATTTACTAACAGTAACCTTAAAAGCACCAAAACGTCAATTTGAGGTTGATGCTACCCTAAATTAGCACAAAAATCACACACTTGCAATTGTTAATTTTTTGAAGAAAAAAAAAAGAAAAAAGCCCCAGAAATAAATCCAAATTTCAATATTCGTACCATTTTACATTCTTTCATTGTTACATATTACCAAGTACGAATATAAAAATGTTGGAATTCTAGAAGTAATTCAAAAAATGCTAAATAAATAACCAACATAATTCTCACGTCGACTAAAATAGTTAATTTCAAAGGGCTGGGTTCAAAATCCAGCCATAGCAAGTGGGGATTTTCCCTGATTAGTCAATGCAGCAATGTCACCTACCTGTCCGGATCCAGTTCCATCCATCACTCCCGGAGTCGATTCCAAATGGTCAGACGTTCGGTCACAGGGTCATGGGTCGCCAGGGCGTCGACCAAACACACCTGGGCGTCGGCCGGGGTCAAAATGGCGATCACGGTCGGATGAAAACAAATTCAAGATGGACGCCACTCTGGGAGCATCGTTCTGGCGAGCCAGCGTTCGGCAAACGAGAATGCCGCTGCTTTCTCTCTCTCCCTGTGCCGTGCTTTTTTTTTTTTCCTCCGAGATTTCCAGGGGTCAGCACGGCCTGCTGGCCCGGTGTAAATCCATGCCCTTCGGCAGCCCGGGTTCTCCTGTTGCCGTCCTCGCTCCTGGTCGAGTCCACACTGACGGCGCCGGCCACGTGTGACGTGCACGGCCAGGGGAGCGGCGCGGGTTCGGGGGGAGGGGCCGGGTCAGATTGGAAGCGGTCGAGGGCTGTCCTCCACCCACCCCCTCCCCGCTCCTTCCCCTCGATCCGACGGCTTTGCACGGAACACGCCGCTTATTGATCCGCTGCACCGACGGGGGAAAAACGGCTGCCGGTCCGTCTCCCTCGCCGTACAGGGTGATCACTGGCGCCGCAGAAGTGTGACAGTGGCGGAGACAATGGAACCAGGTTCGCCGCACCTATAGGGTTGGAGTTGCATGTGCCACTAACACGAGTCCTCTGGAAATCATGCGAGGAAAAACGCTTTATACCCCTTTATGTCTTACTTGTTATGTTAATTTTCACGGTGAACTAAGTACATAGGCTAGCTGGTCATAAAGTGAAATTTTCTTTGAATAAAAAAGTGTCCTTTGGTTTTTTCATTCCATTTAAATTTATCAGCTTATCCAATCAAATAATCGCCACGTGACAAAACAACGCCCCACTGCGGCCACAATTAGAATGGAATGTACTGAAAAATTCCTTTAAAATAAAGTACTCCAAATTGAGCATATAAAGGAGCGTCTCCACTGAAGGCAACATGCAAACAGAAACATGTTAAAAAAAAATCCATCCTGGAACTTTTTGTTCAGCCCTCGTAATTGTATATGGCACATAATTAACGTCATTACTAGTACCTGATGGAGCGTCTCCACTGAAGGCAACATGCAAATACCAAACACTGAAACAAGCCTGAAACAATGAATCCAGCAACATGTTGATGTATGCAGGCGTGTATCCACCAATACCTGTGACCGGACTAAAGATCACCCAACTCGACTCGAGTATGCGCGGGGTCGGGTTAGGTGACCTTTAGTCCGATTATAGGTCTAATCCCGCTATTTGAGCCGACGACTGAGCATGCGCAGTAAAGTGGCAACATTTTTTTTCTTTGATCTGGACCGCCTCCCGAGCGATCAGCGAAATGTTGCCGAAACCATGGTTCTGGAAACAAAAATACGTCATAAGTTTGATCAAAAATCATGGTAGACAAACTATTTCTTTTAGCAACTTTGTTACGTGGGCTGAACAAAAAATTTCAGGACTGATTTTTAACAAGTTTCTGTTTGCATGTTGCCTTCAGTGGAGACAACAATTAATTTATGGCACTTACACGCCGAATTTCAGTGGCATAATTTTTGACTCGCATGACATTTCGTTATTAATTTAGTCTTCCAGGAGATGCGATTCCCCACGAGTAACCAAATAAAATGAACTTTGGTTTATTGCTGTCAAAGGTCGATCCTTGAACCTTTATCACAAACTTTTTAATATTCAACGTCAAATATCAAAATCAAACGTTATAATAGGACCAAGAGATGTGCAATAAGCTAATAAATGCTCTAGTGCGCATAGCATGAAACCTTATCTTAATTCATTATTGTAATTTTTTAATGCAAATTGAGCTTAATAAACTAGTTGTCATCACTCACATAGATCCTAATAGAGAGATTGAGCCAGCCAACGCCGTGGAATGTTATCATGATATTTGTTCCATTTCATAAATGCAGTTGGATTATATATTTACATATACGTATACTATTATGGGGATACATTTCAGGGTGGACCAGAATTTCTAGACACACTGTTTTCGTCTTCATTGGCAATTATTTAAAATTGTTAGAATGTTTCAAGAACTGAGGGAAACGCCAAATGGTAGCTACGCTGCAGTACAGTGATGCATTGCAGTGAAGCGACCTTCTTGTAAGGTAAACCAGCTTATTGTACCGAAATAAGCATCATACATGTATTTAATAAGCAGTGATACGACGTGCAATGTCATTTTACATTTGTATTGTTACAAATGACAGTATGTAAACGCATTCTTTAGATGTACAAACACAATTACAATTAGTACTCCAAGTCACGGAATAGATTTTGTCCTTAGTTGAAAACTGATTTGGAGAAAATCAGTTGAAATGTGCAAAAGCCCAAGCACTCTCTTCATGATTTTGAGAAGATTGAATATATAGTTAAGCAAGTTTGCATAAATTCTATTTAAATCGGTTTTCAGTAGGGTGAAAAATAACTAAAAATAAATGAATTATGCTTTTTAACCCGTACATTTTATACAATCGTACTTTGGTTTCCATTGTGATTTACTGTCGAGATTTTATGAAAAGTTCAAGTTTTTCATATCAAATACTTGATATCATAAATATGAAATATTTTCGTTTAAAACCGTATTTATTCTTCTCAGACTTCTTCTCAAGCCTTGAGATATCCCCATGTAATATCTCCACGGTGTTCATCCTTAGCATAGCAGCAGTTTTTGGTCACCAACATAGTTGATGGGATGCTGTTGTCATGGCAACAACAAATACAATTTTCTCGCTTCTTTTCAAATTGGCTTTGTCTTCCATCATTTCCATCATTTCCCAATAGTGGTATTGAACACCCAACTTTTGTACACGTGGCGCCATCTGGCGCACTTGACTATGATTGGTTCTTGCCAAGACACTCCTTTCTTCCTTCAAGAACAAAAAAAGCTGTTGCAAATAACCCTGACGAGGTGTCGGTTTTGTGCAAATGCAATTAGTTCCTACCCAGAAAATCCAATCTCATCACGAAGATGTTCGATATGCAAATACCCCCAGAAAAGTCCAATGAGACATGTTATTCCCCTATTCAGAGCCTTAATTACCATCAGAGACTGCTGAGTTTAGATTAAGAAGTGTATTAAATCATCGAACAAAAAGAGCTTCATAAAATGCAAATTAAATTCTTAATGCATGGTGAGAGCATGAGCTCTAATTTCCCTGTGTTGTCATTAAAAAGCTATACGGGCAGTCAACGTTTACACACTGTTTTCACATGTACTAGATCATGGAGAAAATGTCTTGGATAACTTAGACTGCAACAGTGAAGCATATACCGTATTTCATCAATTATAGGACACACTTTTTTCCTCATAAAAACTTATCTAAAAACGGGGTGCGTCTTAGAATCGCGGGTATGTCTACAATAGGGAAATTTAGCAAACCTCCAACCGTTGACTTGCCTTAGGGAAAACTACGGTAAAAAAAATACAGTATTTACAGTATTTAGGATAAGCGCCGTTAGATTCAATATCTTTCCGTCATGCGCAGGCTGTCTAAATCGCGTTAAATAATTTCTAAAAGTGAAAACGTTCTTGGAGCCGCCATTTTGTTTTTTTGGTATTCCCTCAAACGATCAGGCACATGTGCATTTAGAAAAAAAGACACGGTTTGGTTCTCCTTTGGGGATCGTTATCACGCACATGTGCATTTAGAAAAGCACACAGCACATCTCATAATCGTCCCGGTGAGTTTTGGGGGCTAAATTTCCCTATTAGAGAGTTTGAGCAATCCAACGTTAACGAAACGATAACGGTAACGATAACGAGAAACAGCTCTGGCGGTCCGGAATGTCAAGGACTACCCTATGGGAAGCATGGCATTCCAATGCCATTCCGGGCTTCCCGCGCTGTTTCTCGTTAACGTTATCGTTATCGTTTAGCGTTGGATGGCTCAAACTCTCTATTGTCTTAAGCCTTTACAGTTCAGAGACTACATGCGATAATCGCTAGACACATGCATGCAGCTACTTGGAAACATCGGAAACACTTGGGGTTTATTCATATAGAAACACCGAGAATAAAAATATTATAACGGGGGAAAAAATGTGTGGGACCTTTCAAAATTTGGGTTAAGTATATTTAGTGTACGAAAGGACTTTTGAATGAATATTCTAGCGTGGTGGTCCATACGGTTTTCCATAGCTTTATCCTTAAATGGATCTTATCAATTTCAACTAGATATGTCCTAGCTTATAAGGAACAATGTTTCCAGTATTATTTTCACCCCTAAAATTGTAATACTTTTTACGCAATGGTATTAAGCTTCAAAGGAAATTTGTGTACCATCTATCAAATTGAGCAGGCGTCCCGCGCGACGTAGCCACCGTCGCTAGACCCTGCTTTGTTGGTTCCCCTACCTCAAAATGGGTGCAGCTGTCAACAGGTCCTGGCTAGCCCATGTGTTCAATCCAGGAGTTTTGCATGGATTTGCGCACAAAGATGTTATAAACTGGTTTGAAACGAAAAATGGCACACAAGGCTGCAATGCAACATCCACTCCAACCGAAAAACCACAAAAGCAAATACAATATCCTTGAAAAATCATTTGGCTGTATTGACCAACTTCAGGTTAAACAAAGCAGTATATATTAAGAAGGCTAAAATTAAGGTTAACATTAAGGCGTTGGCTGGCTCAATCTTTCTAATAGAGAGTTTGAGCCATCCAACGTTAACGAAACGATAACGAGAAACAGAGCTGGCGACCGGGAATGTCAAGGACTACCCTATACGAAGCATGGCATTCCAATGCCATTCCGGGCTTCCCACGCTGTTTCTCGTTATCGTTTCGTTAACGTTGGATGGCTCAAACTTTCTAGTACCAAGTCGACGTATTCATATAGAAAGATGGAGTTACCAAAACGTGCATTTCCTAGTTGGATTCATCCTGGAGCCTTTTTTGCAATTGAAAGTGGCAGCAAAATCCTTAGAGTTTGATAAAGTACCCAAAATTCTGGAAAATCAACAAAAAAAAATGATTTACGTAAATTATTCTTTTTATCGTCAGCTTGTTATCGAATATGGCGATGATAGAAGAATTCTGATAATATATCTGATGATAGAATGATCTATCATTAATTGATAGAAGAAAAACAATTCGTAGGGAATCTGTTATAGAAAATGTAGTATATTTACCTAAACGGAACAGGGCTGTGTTCATATTTGTATAAATAATCTTTTGTCGAATATAGATGGCACCGACCCTTAACAATTTCACGTAAAAATTACATTACTAATAACGCAATGAAGTAGATGTTGAAATGGATTGGATGGATTTAACGATGAACATAAAGTAAGTTTACCTGAGCGAAACTTAGATAAAATAGTTGCCAAGTGGTAAACTGTGGAAGATCGGGCAAACCACCTTCTTCCCCATTTCTCACAATCCATTGCCTGTAAGCCTAAAAATGGTAGGATTGCAGATATAATTCTGCTAACCAAAAGCACATGGAGAATTTCGACTTATTTCAATATAGTTATTGTCATTTTTTCATAAGTGAGTGAATGAATGAGATTAGTAAGGAAAATATGATTATTAAGTGAACAATATATTCACCACCATTCCAGCAGTGAATTAGCATTTTAACAACTTGACTAACCAGCCTGGTGATTTCAGGCTTGCAGAAATAGCATTACTGGTTAATCAGAATAAATGTAACCGTATACTGATTTCTACAAGCGTGGAATTACCAGGCTACTTAGTCAGTAGGGCAAATATTGTGGTGACAAATATTTTTGACATAAAGCTATTAGAGAGTATTCGCCAGCCACGTTAAACGATGACGAGAATCTCGTCATCTGTATGGCATTTGTACTAAAATTCCTTACTTCAATAGCCAATTGCATTCCTCCATTATCGGCAATGTCTTCATTGAGGGTAAGCCTTCCATTCCTCTGTAAGTATGGTTTACATGAAACATTGAATTATAAGGAACCAAAATTATCACGGAACACTATATTTTGTTTTCTGTTAAATATGGAAATTTTCAAATAGGATGTAGATGTTCCAATACATTCCAATATCTCCAATTCGTCTAACTTTCGAACTTGGAAATCAACTCACGCATATGTAATAAGCAGCCAGGCCAATATTTGTATCATCACAATATCCTGCATATTGATCACTAATGCAACTTGTGCGTTTGCGGTAAGCATCCAGAGATGAATTAGACCACCAATTGATAAGATCTTCGTTTTGGTCGTATTTCATTCCTGCAATATTCACATATTAAAACTAACTGTCGTACTCAAAATCTCAGTGCCATCTATAAAGTCCCGTCCAGACCTGCCGATTATCGGCGGAAAAAGTATCCAGCCAACTGAAAATATAATTTTCGCTC
The DNA here is from genome assembly GCA_033995625.1 of Ophyiulus pilosus. Classification (NCBI taxonomy): domain Eukaryota; kingdom Metazoa; phylum Arthropoda; class Diplopoda; order Julida; family Julidae; genus Ophyiulus; species Ophyiulus pilosus. The sequence continues at coordinate 11 of JAUJYV010003008.1, read as the reverse complement.
GATGTTTCCAA
>JAUJYV010003007.1:0-11051 GCA_033995625.1 Ophyiulus pilosus | reverse complement strand
CATGGCAAGCAGTTTGTTATAGAGAGGCGTGGTTAATAGTGACCTGATGTTGTCATCTGTCGAGAATCTGCAATGGCACTTCTGGTTTGAATCGGATATCTGCTCATTGCAGAGTGGCACGCTAGTGCTCATTGGCTCAATTTGAGGTCATCCATTTCAAAAGAATAAATACATATATCTATCAATTTATGAAAGATCTTCAAATTGATATTGTACACAACATCAAGTCCTTAACTTTGCTTACTTATTAATGTGGGAATGTTTTTCTGAGAATACCTAAACCTACCACCTGGTAATCTTTTCTGCCGAGCGCTTTGGGCCCATGCAAATCTTGCCTATTGTTCACCACGAAGTGACGTTCTTCACGAATGACTCATAAACCAGAATTAGTAAAAGTCCTTTTTAAACACGTCACTGTAAATCTGCTATCGCTGAATAACTCTTGTCGTGATATTTCATATATCTTTATATTATTTGACTAACAAAGTATTTTCTTGTAACACCTTAATTTTCTACTTATACTTTTAAATACATATCAGCTAGAAAAAATTACTTTCTTGCAAATTTGAAGTTTTTAGAATGATATTATCGTTGTGGTCACCACTAGACCGGTGCTTCACCCTCTGCATTGACTTGCCATCGTCGAACTAATTTTATTTAATAACTATACTTCACAGGATCTATTCTATAGTTGATTGTGAAAGTTATTTGCTTCCAATGAAGCACCTTTGGTGACCACGATGAGGAGTGGAAGCGACGATTCCTGAGCGTGAAGCCGGTCTGAAAGCTGTTCTTATGAATGGGCTTTCTTGACCATTGATGATCGTTCTGTTTGGCCTTTGGGTCTTATAGTGGGAATCTTCGCATTCTGAGTGGCATTTTTAAAAAAATAAATTTAAGATTCTAACTATCATTACACTTAGAAATCATTGCTTCGTGGTAGACTTACTCAGTGGTAGAAAACTATGATCAAAGTATGCACTTTCGGCAGATTTCTACCGTCTATAAAACTCAATAATGTGTGTACATTGAAGTTTCTAGTCATCGATGACCTGCAGAACGTTTTACCATCAATTCGTTCTGTAAATTAAATTAAGTGCAACAAAATCGATGGACTTACTGCGAACCAACACGAGTATTGAAGGCATTTTTCCCCCATCGAAAACTGCTGTTTGTCGCGTCGTGTTCGTTATTATAGAATAACTAGGTAAGCAACATCAGAAACTAGGCCTGGTGTGTCAATACTTGGGGGTAATGATAACTATAAGCAATATTGCGAAACGTGATATAGCAAGGCAGATACTGATCGATATAACACAGTCTCTGTACAAATGTCTTCAGCCAGAAAGGATCTTGTGACACTGGCATCAATTTCTTGAAACGTTGTTTTCATGCAATGTTCGTTGTTTACACTTTACCATAACATTTAACGCTTCATCATCACTTTTTCGAGATTCCCTCGTGGTCTCCATACTTGCCGTTAACATGTCCCATATGACATTGTAACTCTGGGCTTTCAGATAGAAACACTCGAGCTATTCCCCTCTTTAATCAACTCCTTGGTAAATGATGCATTTTTGAAACTCCCATTGCTGTGCTGATTGGGCGGATCCATCCATCTCATAGACAAATGAGCCAACGAATTTTGACAGAAATATTTACAACAATGTCAAATTATATTCATAAATAATAATTCACTTCTAGAATGACAGATGCTTGCCAATTTTCAATGGCATTTTGTAAGAATATGTAGATATTGAAAGACAATACAAACTGTTATGAACATATTTTGTTCATTCATCATTTGTTTGTAATTCCGATAAGCGTGTGAGTTGCACAGTCACAATTAAGCCAAATTGTGACTGTTTATGCTTACGAACGTTTAGTTTGTAAGAAAAATGTATATAGGGTGTTCCATTAATCCATGGATAATTGTTAGGAAGATGTCTCTGTTATGATTTTTCATAGCGACATTGTCTGAGGATGCTATGTTGTAAAGCTTTTGTTGATTGTTTTGGCCGTTGAGTGTTGACAGGGAGATTGTATAGGTGTTAGGAATGTTGCACACATTGACATATTTAACTGCTGTTCATTCAAGATGCTCTATTTCAGAACCGTTCGGTATAGGACATATGTTTGACTTATTTTTTTCCCAATGATCATTAATATATCATTCCATAAGTATCCATACAAGTATAGTCCTTTTTAAAATTATTATTTTAGAATAATTGTAAAAAAATTGTTTTATTCTGGTATTTGCAGAGGGTCCCAGTAGAAAAAATCAATCTCCTCCTGGGACACCCTACGATTCTTACAATTATTCTAAACTAATAATTTAAAAAAGGACTATTTGTGTATTTGTAAGAATGTAAGTTGTGAATGATTTAGGTTCAGTATCCCCTGGTGGCATATATGGGCATTTAGTATGGCGCTGTCGTGGCACATGCGCCACCGTGGGTGCTAAACAAGAATTATGTGTTATTTTCAGTGAACGAACGAAATTTCTTTTAGTGGAAATGGAATTCTAAACCAATTTTCAGAACGAAAATTGGTCGTGGCTTAAATTACTTTGGCCTCAGAATAAAATCGAATTCAGTTATGTACGGTCAGGTTAAGTGCTCATTCGCCCCTATGTACATATAGAAGCTCTAATAAGCGAGTCATGTAGGCAGACTTTACAATCAATCCGTCAATATCCTTTATGCTTAAAAGTCATTGGGCTAATAACACGCCTTTGACCTAGCAATCAATAAATTGATATCACCTATAGCAAAATGTTATTACGTCAGACAGACAGCAAACGAGACGTGAAAATTAATGAAAGTTTACCCAATAGGCCTAAAGTCGCTCTGTTGAAACGAAAATCGATGGGAAGTCCAAGGCCCAGTGGGCCATTACATAAATCATGAAGTTGCACATTGCTGGAATATTAAATCTTATGTTGTATAAACCTATTATTTCTTGGGTAGGATCAAGGGCGGAAACCATATTTTACCATAACCAGTGCTTTAGCCTTGAAAAGGAATATTACGATTAAGATACAATTCAATTTGCAAACCCCGACTACAATAAAATCACTTTAGTGTGGCGACCTCATTGCTCATCTAAAAACATTGTGATTTAGGATCAAATTTTCCCCAAATAGTTGCTTCAATGGTACATTTTGAATTTTGTGAAGTTGTACCCAAATAACAAGAAGGCAAGAAAGTGAAAAGCTCTTGGATCGTTTTTACGTGTTACATCTTTCCCAAAGCTAGACAATTTCAAGAAAATTAATATACTTTATTAGAAACATTTATCTGACGATCCAGGAATGTAAACACACTCTATCGAATTGAAAATTTTCATTTCGATGTCAAAATGGCTTTTTTACTTATAACCTGAATTGATCGATACCAAAAGTACATGTATTCGGAAACTGCAAAAGGATGTGCATTTACAAATTAATGACAACTCTTTTTTAGTTTTTCTTGATTCATTTCGTTTTGGAAACATTTTTTTGTGTGGGTTTGTTGAGTACAATTGCTGACAGGCAAACTGAGCCCTGAGAGGGATGATAATAAAAAAACAATTAATTTCAAATGTAACAAGGGAAAAGGTTAAAATGAGTGTAAAAGGCCATATGACCGCAAAAATGTAAATAGGGCACACTGGGACCATTCAAGTTTTAAAGTCTAGCGGAAAGGTTTTCATTAATATGAATGTGTACACCACGTGAATGATTGAAAGCATTTGAAAATGGAATATTGGTGTACAGATTCGCTATACACGTCTAAACTGTTCATAGTGCCCATTCCAAGAAGCATGCATTAAGGCTGTATTGAAAGCAAAAGTAGGACCAACACCATATACCATGTAACAAATGTCCACATTATTTTGTCAACTCCCCTCTACACATATATACACTATATAATGAATAAAACAGCACAATCTTTGGGATGTGTGTTACAAAAATTCTGTAGGATGTCCCCAAAGGCTGCTTGCAACCACTCTTGGGGCATTCAGAGATTTCTCCTCACCATCACTCGTTTATCAAAGCTTGATTTTATTACGATTTTTTCTTGACCGGTTTTCGGAGGCGTTGACAATCTCAATTCTTTGAATCTTTTATTGAGGTGAACTCTCTTTCGGAGCTTGCGTATAACTGGGTCCAATTAGGAGTGACGTAACGGATGGCGTATCCTCTCCAGACCGCCAGTAAATCTCTACTGGAATGGCGCGGCGTCAATTTAGGGTGAAATTGATGGACATAAAATTTGTGAAAAACCGATGGGTCGTGCCTGGGTATCGCGTTTATGTATTTCATCCCGTTTTATCAGCCAGAAAATGTAACTGAAAAAAAAAATCGGTTCAATTCCGCGTTAAATTTACGGTCCTCTCTATATCTTCTTTTGTTTTGTTTTCTATTGTTTTCTCGAAACAGTTTCAACGAATGGAACCCTGGAAGATGAAGACGATGAGGATGGGCTTAAAGTGGATAAGGCCATCAACGGCAGCGCCTCGAAACTATTAGCACCGCGGCATCAGGTGGTGGACGGCCGTAAAACAAAGCCCCTACAATCCTTTTCGCACACGTTGCAACAGGAATTAGGCAGAAACACTAATGATAAGGACAGGGGCGACGATGAGGAGGACGATGAGGATGATGATGAGGAGGAGGACGATGAGGATGAGCAATACTCGTACGAAAAGATGGACGATATGGGCTTCTTGGACGACCAGTCGGATGTGGGACTCGTGATCATAGGAAGGGTCCAAACGCCGACCACGGCCACTATGCAATCCCCAGAGCGGTTGAAGGAAGAAATTTCGTCCACTTCTTCTTTCGCCTACGAGCACCTGAACCCAGAAGTGGCCACCCCAAGCCTGGAATCCCTCTGCGAACAGTTCCAGTGTGAGGGCCTGAGCACTTGTGTCGCCGACGACGGTGGAGGGGTGCGCTGCCTGTGCCCACTGGGCAGGGGAGGTGACCACTGCGAGAAATGTAAGTGGTACCATTATCGATTTATTTTTATTGTAATCTGACTGTAGTTGACATGGAAAGGGTAACCAACAGAGAAATGCGTGGAAAATGGGTTATCTGTCGTGGTGGTATAACCAATTGGGCAGAAGGGGGTGTAACCAGGTCGCTGAATATTGAGGTTCTGCTCATCTGAGTTGGGTTGTATAGCCTCCTTACTAAATTGATTGTCTTGTTACTTGCATTCTGAATGTCTTTATTTGTTGAAACTCCTGGAAGATCGATGCAATTTTTCTAATAAAAGATTGTCCAGTCGATATATAGCCTGGGGCAATGTAACCTACAATACATGAGAAATACGTGTTTTTGTTGCAAATACTTTAAATTGAGTTAATTACTTGAATGCGGTGAGGGAACGCGTTTCCATCTCATTATCCGAAATGGCTTTTTTCAAGGAATGAATAATTAATATTTTTTTTTTCTAAAAGACGTTGCGCTGTATAGCTTTTACGAATACTTAAGTCTTTCCCACCACCAAAATAATGATAATAATATAATAATAATAAATATGAAGACTACATTTTGAACATGCGTCAACGTGGGACATACGCTAAGATAAATTTAAGCTTCATCATTTATCACAATGTTGAATACCCTATTTAAGCAAAATACGAATATATCAGTGTTGGAATTTATTCTTCGTGAGATGTACCAAAACAAAAGTAAATCGAAAACACTTACTGGTTCTGCAATGAGTACTACTCACATAATTGTCTAAATCAATGTAGACTTGTATATAAAGTAATCTAAAAAACACTCAAGCTCCGCATGGCATGAAGTCAATAATAATTCCATAACAAAGTTGTTTTCCCTTTAGATATATTATTCGGGTCCCAATCCTAATGGTTTTGTTTTTGTCATAAAAACACAGAAAATGTGATGTATGGGGTTTTTTGGGGTTTTTTTTTGTGCAATTTTCTTAATGTATGGATTTCCTGAAATCCGATCCACACTCTGCACACACTTTGATTGGTTGTTTAAGATTTTAATAAAATTACGGAAGACCATTATTAGGTTTTTTAACATTCAGAGGTAGGCCAACTTTGTTTTATTATCATTTCATTATTGTTTATAATTATTATTTATCAATTAAAACTAGTAATCTAAAAGTGTTTCATAAAAATGTAGCCCAGCCAGTGATCGTCTTATAGGGCAGATACAAAAGCAGTGACTTTAAAATTCAACATACCCGTTCAATAACATTAAATTGATTTCATGACCTATATGTCAGACTTTTTTTGGATAATGAAAACAACTGATGCAGTGTTTACAATTTGTATTTCTCTCTAAACACCTATTGTCAATGTCGTGTTATTTCAAATTCACACCAGAACATATCAAAGTACATTAGGATTCCATCCATATTTAAAATATTTGACGATGACTGTCTGATCAGATAGTTTAATTTATCAGAGTACTTCAACCGATGTTTCTCAAAGGATTCACCGGTTCACACATGTTTGAAAGGTGCTGATAGGTCGAACATTTACCTCCTATTTAAGAATTGTAAATATTCAACTAAACTGTTAGTTTGGTAGTGTTTTGGGGATATTGTCAAGTGAGCCAAAACCATGAAATTTAGACTTCTGGTTTCCTTCTTCAGATGTCGAAGTGCGATTTCCGAAATTCGCCGGTAGATCTCACATCGAAATGCCGCCGCTCACCGGAGCGTACAAGGATCTGCAATTGACGCTGGAATTTCGTCCAGAAAAATCAGCAGGATTGCTCTTGTATTCCGGAGAGCAACGCGATGGAAAAGGTGATTTCGTGTCACTGACCATCATTGATGGTCACTTGGAGTTCAGGTATAGATTGGCGATAAACTTTCCATCATCTCGATAAGTGTGCAGTCACTTTTTGGTCACTCACTTGTGCTGTTATTTGAATTAGATTTGATTGCGGATCTGGACCAGGCATAATCCAAAGCAGAAATCAGGTCCTTTTACACTCTTGGAATAAAGTCACCGTTTATAGACATCGATGGGACGCATGGATCCAGTTAAACGACGCGGAACCCGATAAGGGACGATCAAAGGTATTAACACAGACACGATATTAGAGAATTTTTAGACATGCATTTTGATTAGCTCAGGTTTTTTGCAGAACATGGAATATTTGTTTTCGTTGTAATTCTCATTTGTAAATTCCTTATATTCAAAAGGATTTCGGTAAAATTATAGCATTATAGCTTGTTTCGAACTTTGATGTAGCGTTGAATGAACATTGAATGAACATCGTAGATATTGTTCACAGACAACAGCACACATTTATATTTGGAATGCTTAATTTCTACAAAAATCTCAACATTGTTTGTTCCCTGTTATCAACTCAAGAAATTGGGACAAAGGCATGTGTGAACGACCACATGTCAATGTTCTATAAACATCAAGCTTTGGAAATACCCCCTGTAACACTAGGGTTTATTTATTCTTGTGCCAAATTCCTTCGTCAATTGGGTGCCAGTTGTAAAAACTTCAATTAAGGCCCTTGGAAAGCAATCGATTTTCCCAAAGGTTTTTATTGTTTTCTTCTGGACAGCAATAGCGAGGAAGCCTAATTTCCTATTAAAACCCTAGAGAATTTCAATTGGTTTGAGGGTTTGAGCGAAGGCTGGACACCGCCATTTAAGATCGATCTCTGATTCTCGCCTTGTTGTTTGTCAGGGTTTATTCTCTCGCATCAGTTTCAAGGAGAACCTTTTCCTGGGAGGTATTCCCAACGCCCCCACCTTAGCCACTCGGCTACTGGTTAATGACGGATTCACTGGATGCTTGCGCTACTTGGAGATCAACAACCACATTTACGATTTTCGTCCAGCGATCAAAGGAGATGTGGTCAGTGGGCGTGGCATAGGTAAGTGGCCGGTGTCCATTTAAAAGTGCCTTCTAATTCATTAGCCTCGGCTACTAATGACGATGTCCCCTTTGTTCAGCTGAATGCAGCGCTGAGGTTTGCAACAACGTTGAATGTAAAAATGGTGGCAAATGCATTGCCAATTCAGCAGACTCCGCCCTATGCTTGTGTCCGTTGGGCTTTGGTGGCGACTATTGCGGATCAAGTAAGTTACTAAGTTTGCAGAGTCCAAAATGCTCAGTTGTTCAGAATGTAATACTTGCCCAAGTTTTTATAAGAAATTTTTCTTTTAATATTAAAATGAAATATTCACATTTTAACCAACTTTAAGGTATTTTTTATTTTAAAGAGGGATGTATTGTTAAAAGCGGATTGAGCAGAAAATAAATTCCGAATTGAAATTTTACACTCTGAAGGCGCATGAGTTTTTAGCACGGCGTTTTCAACATGGCCGCGACCTTTAACTCCAGAAGCGGCCATGTTTTTCATTGCCAAGATACAAAGTGGCCCCACCCACAAATGCTGTTCAAGAGTATTATTGGGTTTTTATAAGAAATCAATACAATTTTTTTCTAATGTGTAAGCAGAAAAAAACGGTACTAATAATTTTTTTACGAAACAAGTGTATATGAAAAATTAGTATTAAGCTACTCAAAAATCATTTAGCATTTTTAACGTAACACTCTTCTTAAGAGCTCAAAATGGACTCGACAATTTGAAATGATACGAAGAATCATCGATTTTTCTTTGTTCTGTTACGTTTCCAGTCGTAGATCTGGTGATGCCTTCGTTTAATGGCACCTCCTACCTGAAGTACCCGGGTCTGGGAAGCTCTGTGCTGTCTTTCATTGAACTGACCGTGGCGTTCAAGCCAGTCGATCCGGACGGCCTTTTCTTCTACAACGGCTTCAAGTCCGACGGTAGCGGCGATTTCCTGTCGCTGAGTCTGAGCTGTGGTACCGTTGAGTTTCGTTTCGACCTGGGCACAGGGCCGGCCGTCATCAGGAGCCTGGAACCCGTGGCTCTTCACGAGTGGCACACAGTGTTCGTGTCGCGCACCGGACGTCACGGGGTCATGATCGTGGACAACCAGCCGAGGGTGGAAGGCATGTCTCCTGGGGCCTTCACCCAGCTCTCCATGCCCCAGAACCTCTATATTGGCGGCGTGCCCAGTTTCGATATCATCTCGCACAAAGTGGGTGCTAAGACGTCGTTCCGTGGATGTGTCCAAAAGGTCAGTTGATGAAATAGTCGACATAATTTTAACATATAGATAGGTTCTCAGACTTACAAGTATAGTTGTATAATCGACAAAACTGCTATGACAAAAATAAAAATATTATTTAATATCAAAATTTGTAATTCCCCTAAATGCTTGCTTCCCACCTGAACACTACTGCTAACAGTGTTTGCCTAACTTCAGGGGCAATTTGTAAAATGTTCTTTTAGCAGTGTATTTTAGTTGTGTCCCTCTCACGCACATATTTCGTATTTCAGGTGGAGATAAACGATAAACCCTTGAAACTCTTCGAGGCTGCTCTGGTTGGAGTAAACGTTGAGAATTGCAATCACCCTTGCGTTAATCGCCCATGTCTTAACCATGGCCTTTGTGTTCCCAAGAAGGATTATTTTACCTGCCACTGTCTATTGGGATACGCCGATAGTCGATGCCAAACGGGTTAGTGGTGCAATATTAATATTCAGACTAACAAGCTCAAGCACTGAATGTTTGAAAAATTACTTCCACACAACTTTGCGAATTCTGTTTGTTTATTTGCAGTTTTTTTTCGAACATTTGAATCTCACAATCACTTCTTTTTTTACAGAAATTAGAGACAATATTACATTTCCAATGTTTATGGGGAACAGCTTTCTACGTTATACGAAACCAGAAATAATAAAAAGGTAAACAATTTAGTGCTATGGTGAAACCCGATAACCACATTCAACGAAATTTGGCTCAACTATAATGATCTTCCCTAATCAGTGACTCTTTTTAATGGAAGATTGCTGTAGCTATAATTATGGGCAAGAGTTTTAGGACAAGTTTAAAATCACTATCGATTAGAACACTATCAAAATTAGCCAAACTTGAATAAAATAAATTGTAATCGCTTGTACGATAAACTGTTTCACTAGAATATGCATGATGCCACTTGTGTGAAATAATTATAAACATCGTTATTCTTGTTTCTTTGATGATATACAGGACTGATAAACTGTACAAAGAAATATATTTTAAACATGTTATGTTGGGGTTGCTCTCTAATAGGTCAACTCAACATTTGGAAGTGTTTGCTAATTTTCAAAATCTACTTTTTGAGATTAATCATTGGAAGTTCCAAAATTGTGTCCAAATTGCACTTTTACAAATTATTGTAGAAAAAGAAAAGACACATTTTATGCTGTTTTATCATCCATAGGATTATTGATAACAAATTCGACATTGAGTTTAAGTTTCGGACAATGTCGTCCGAAGGCCTTTTGCTGTGGACAGGTCATCGGGAGATGACAACTTCTTCCGATTTTGTGGCCGTGGGCTTACAATCCGGTTTCGTCCATCTGAGGTTTAATCTTGGAAGTGGTGAGACGATCATAAGGGATAATGTAACCAAGGTAGATGACGGTCGCTGGCATACCATAACCGTATATAGGTAGGTAGTCTCTGAAAAATACAGTTTCGTATTTTCTACATGTCCAAACATGTTCGCATTAATTAATTGCTGAAAGTGTTGAAGAAGATATCATTGTGACCTATTTTGGGATAATGCACGATGCACATGATCATGTTATAGTAAATAAATATCATAGAATCTCATTTTTGTTTTTAGAATTCAACGGGTTGGAACGTTAATAGTTGATAATGGACCATCCTTTAACGGAACCACGCCAGGGACTCTTGCCCAAGTCAATACTGATACAGGTTTTTATGTTGGTAAGAAAATATACTTTTTTTTATCAAATAATGCTATGTATCTTGACCAATTTTTCGAAAATAACATTGAAAAATATTGAACAATGAAAAATCCATCTAATAAAACAATGAAGATAGTAATGGACGCTATAATATCTCAGAAACTACTTAGGAAAGAGAGGGGCTATGAGTAACACGTATGTTCGCATTTTCAGGGGGTGTCCCAGACCCGGTCCACTCGACGCTGGGCAAATATTCGACAGG
>JAUJYV010003006.1:0-11054 GCA_033995625.1 Ophyiulus pilosus | reverse complement strand
GCATTTTTTAAAACTTTTATTTCCACTTTGATTTTTATTACTGTATATACGCTGTATTGAAGCATGGAGCGCCATCTTTGGACATCCGTAGCAATTCATAGCATCCATAGAATTTTCCTGTATATTTTTTAAACGCTTTACAAGCATACAAAATGAAAAGAGAAATATGACAAATGTACCTACATTTCATTGGGTTCATTAGATAAAATTATGGATGCTTACCAAGTGTATTTACAAACAAAACAAAAAATGGGGAAAATCTTAAAATAACGTCCAGTGCATGAAATAATTTAAAATAACTTATATAAAATCAGGAAATGGCGTGTAAAATGTGTGAATTGTCGGTACACCCCATTTAATTACAATTATCTCGTGTCAGCTCCGTAAAATCTGTTCAACCCAATCAAACTGAGACCAAAAAAACGTTTTTCCATGTGAAGAATGCATTTCCTTAAGACTCTGCTGTCTTGTGTGATTAGCCATCCTCAGGGGCAGCATGCCATGGGTAACTTAAAATACTCGTACTTTTACGAATTTCGGCAACATTTTAACATCGATCCAGTCCATTTACACAGAATGTTACCTACATTTTTAATAATAAAGACATAAAACTGCCTTGAAGTTATGTTTTTGGGTTTTCATTATCATACGTACGGAATCCGTTGCCGAATTCGTTAAAATCAGTCAATGATGACATTTTTTTTTCTCCATGTCCACAGTCTCTGGACGGTTTCGCCTTCGCCCTGGCTTCCGATGGCAGGTTCCTGTACATTTCCGAGACAGTGTCCATCTATCTGGGCCTCTCCCAGGTGAGTGCTTGTGACGTGAAAAATGTTTGACGTAGGACTGTGTCTTTGTTTTCGGTATTAGGGGACATATTCAGCATCATGCATGTAACGGTCAGCGTGTGCAACACTGCTAGTTCTACATTAACAAATTTGTGACAGTGGCACCGACTCTGCTTCATGTATGTCGTTTTGTCGTTTGCAAGGTGGAGTTGACGGGCAGCAGCGTGTTTGATTACATCCATCAGCAGGACCACGTGGAGCTGGCTGAACAGCTAGGCATCAGCTTGAGCCAGGGACAACCTCTTCCTTCGCCCACCTCTGTGTTGTCCGACGATGGACCTTCGTCGCCAGGTGTGTGTATATGAGAAAGGCACCGTATACCGAACTTGTGTGTCTAGAATTACCTCTGGCATTGGAGAGGCTCGAGTCTGCAATCCGTTTTGACTATCCTGACTACGGTTTTCTTTGACTTTAGCATGTTCGTTTTTATTTGTATAGCGTCCCTTATGACAATGAGCAACAGCGCTTTCAAAGGATTGGACCGGGCGTTTTGTATCCGCATGAAGTCTACGTTAACCAAACGGGGATGTCACTTTAAATCTTCCGGATACAGGGTTCGTGTGCAGACATTTGATTTTGGCCCAATCCAATTGAACCGCTCTTTCTTGGCGGGGTTTTATATCATCTTTTTAACATTGTAGGTTGTCCTGGTCCTTTGCCATCTCCGACCTCAGTACACCTTCTCACATTCCCGAAAGCACCCTCCCACCGTTTTGGGAATGGTTGCTCTTGCCATCGCGCTTCCTCCCCCTTCCGTCAACGAAGTGAGACTCGAAAGTGACATGTTCGTCACCAGGTTGACCTTTGACTTCAAAATCGCCCATTGCGAACCAAGGTAATGATGCTCGTTCTTTTAAGGAAGATTGCATTTCATGGTTTGCGCATGTATGGGGATGCTTTCATACATCCATTCCTTCATCTAGAGTTGCTGATTTGTTGGATTACACGGCCGATGAACTCACGGGAAAGAACATGTACGCTCTGTGCCATGGTGAAGACATGTCCAAGCTGAGAAAGTGTCACGTGGACTGTAAGCAATCTCCTCTCTACCATCTTCTGGTCTCCACGTTTATGACCGTCCTTGATAATTTTATTCTCGTTTCAGTGATCCATAAGGGCCAAGTAATGAGCAGTTATTATCGTGTGATTAACAAGACAGGTGGCTACACGTGGCTGCAAATGTGCGCCACGGTCGTCTGCAGTACAAAGAACTCGGAAGAGCAGAGCATCATTTGTGTCAATTACGTCCTAAGGTGAGCATGGGTGTATTTTCGAATGAGTATTAAATTTAAAAAACTTTGGTTTTGGTCGACATTAATTTTGGAGACTATTAAACGCATTCTTCCAAGGTTGTTGTTGAAATATCGCTTAATTTTATCTTTGCAGTGGCATCGAACATGAACATTGTATTATGGATTGTAGCCAGTTGGGAACGCATGTGCAAAACTTAAAACCAGACGACCCCAGCAACGATTTTCATGAAAGCGGTTCACCCGACAACGACGATGGCAAAGGCAAGGGACGCAACGGACGCCTTAACCCTATTATTAGTGAGTGCATGAAAAGGCAAGGGCGAAGTGAGGACGATGCGACCTTTGACCGCAAATGTTTTTCCTTCACAGATGGGTTAGATCCGAGAAACGCCGATTCAACAACTGGGTCTCCGCGGAATGACGACGAGAAGCCACCGGAGGGCAGTAGCGAACACCTAACGCAGCTCAGCAGTGTTCACAAGTCGCAGCCTTCTGCTTTATTGGTAAGGCGAATGGTTCCAAGATTGCAATATGACGCACATTGAAAAAAGCCATGAAAAAGTGCTACAAATGATCCGATTTGGTGTTGCTTTAAAGTTCTTGGCAACTCTTCAAAACTTTCTTGCATCCATGGAAATCACTCTCTCTCTCTCTCTTGTTTAAAAAAATGTATAGTATATGGTATATGTTAAAAAGTTAATATATGAATCTTTTAAAGTTTCATTTTAACAGGTGAACAAATTATACATTCTGGCATAGTAATAAATGTATTACGTGTTCATTTTTCAAAAAATTATACAGGTATGTTTTATTCAAGTTAATTTTTTATCCAAAATTTGATTAATCGTATGCTAGGTTTTGTTGTAGAAAATGTTCAGTTTACAAGTATTTATTCTAAAATTTGGACATCTGTTTTTAAACTGGTCTGATTTGACTTTTTCCTAATAGATGACAACTTCACGTAATTCAAAAAAGGAAGCAATTGCTGTAAGAATCCCGAATGACGGCCTATCGAACGTTGCTGTGGACAGTGACGAAGAGGAAGAGGAAATGAGGAACAGACGAAAGAGAAGGCGTTACAGAGAACAAGAAGAGGAGTTAGAAGAGGAAGAGGAGGAGGAGGAGGAACTAGATGACGGAGGCGGAGACTCTGGTAGCGGAGCAGAGGAAAGTTCAAGTGCCACCTCGCGGCCCTCTGTCGGTAACTCTAAAAGAGAATCACGAGAAAGAAACAAGAGCCGTAGCCCAGAGCTGCCAAGCAGTCCCAGGAGTTGCGATGGAAATAAAGAGCGAGGAACGCCTCCTGGTGGAGGCGATGAGCAGCGGTCCTGGAAATACGGAAGCGATGGTGGAGGGGAAGGCAACGATGGGGAGTTTGTGGATGACATGGGCAATGCCTCTGTTAAGGACTTGGAAGACGCCATGAACAAACACTTGCCGCTTTTGAACAAGGAGTTAGGCGCTGGGGGCGCCACTGGGAAGCAGCAGCAAAGGCCTACCATCCAATGGATAGGCACCCAACAGGGAGTAGGTGGCGCTGTCTCGGCCACGCCACTTCCAGCTTCCACATTGCTGAGGCAGTTGTACGCCAATCGTGAGTCCGTGATACGCTCCAACGTTCACGCCAGTCGTCCAGCCTTTTTCCCTGGCGATTTGCACCAGGGGGCGTTGCCCACTCCGCCTGGAGGTAACGAGGCAGCGGCCTTCTCGGAGCACCACGCTCAGTTTGTGCTGCCACCGAAGCTGGCCCCACCTCCACACTCTGGAGATTTCGTGCTGAGTGCCGGTTACTCGCCAGCCAGTTCGGTCGTGCCGGTCAGTTATGCTGACTCGTACAACGCCATGACGCCTCCTTCGTCTGTCTCCCCCAGGGACAAGCTTCACCCAGCTAGCTTTTCGGACCCCGGCCCTATGTATGCCGACATCCGCCATTTTGGGGCCACTTCAACCGACGCGCCCCCTCACCTGCAGTCGCTGCCACTCAAACCTCAGGCCTACACGGTGGTGCATTCTGGGAGCGTGCCCGGGCTGGAACCCATGCCGTTCCCTGCCCATGCCCAACAGACGCTGGGTGGCCCCCCCTCTGACCATCCGGCGCAGCAGTTTTATGCTCATCATGGATCCGGATTCCACATTTACCACCCTACCGCCAACAAGGTAGCCTCCGCAGCCCCTACTTACGCCGAAAACCTTAAAAATGGCGGCGCTGGATGGTATCCTTCCAGCAACTCTTAATTGCGGGTCGTCTCGTAGTTTTCCATCCGTCCGCCAATGACGCTTCTAGCAGCTTCGTGTGTATTATATGTGTATGTGCACTGCTGCACCATTTTGAAAATGGGCAGTTCCGTGCATTTGATCGTTTTAATCGGGTATAGAAATTGTTCGGTTTCATCAGAATCGTCACCAAAATCTCTAAATCAGCCTGGAAGTTCATGGAAGTCAAACAAAAACCGGTGACATTTGTATAGTATGGCTTTCAGGAAATTCTCGGTAACGTTTAATTGATATAGTTTATTGCAACTTAAAGAGGTGCGAACTTCAGTACCCGTAATGTAAATTATTTCTTGCTTTAGTTTTGATGTAAGAAATCAACTTTACTGCAAATTTTGTCATCATCTGATGTGGAGCGATCTGTCGGGGATACGATCAAAAATTTTTTTTAATGAATAATTTTGGGAGTTTCCAAAATTACTTTGCAAGCACTTTTGAACCAGAATTAAAGCAGTGAGGCGTAACTTTTGGGACGATTCTGATGAGGATTCAATTTCACATCCGGCCAGTTTAATACTAATCGTTTCACCTCGTTCCAGCGCAGTTTTCTAAAGTAGGCATCGCTCGCATCGATGAATGTCGCATTGCCTGGATGGATGGGACCTGCCCCTTATCCCGTGTATCATGACGGCATTGTTTCGTGGTGCAGGACGCCCTAAGCAAACGCGAAGGTACACTTGAAGTACACTTGAAGGAGATTGAATGCTCGTAATTTACGTGCTGTCTCCTAGAATGAACATGAACGACTCCAATCGCTTCCATCCATCATCTTGTCTTTTCAATGATTTTTATTTTGTTACCCTTATTTTTTCATTTGAAAATGCTCAAAGCCTTGAAAACAGATTCCGTCTGTATATATGACTAATATAACTGGGGAGTGATTGAGGTTACGAGTGCTAAATATCCCCCATTGCTCAATAATTCATACTGCCGAGTGTTGTTAGTATCAATGATTTACTTTAGTCGCAAGCATTTAAGCAACACTTGTCAAAAATGAAGACCTGAAAATTTCTCAAAACTGCTAAACAATTTGGAGAATGTAAAGATTATGAATTTGCAAAACTGTCCTCGACAATTTTGCAGCAATCTACGTATTTACAAAATTCTTGACGATTTTTAAATGTGAATAAATTCTAAGATGAACTTTCCTAAAATCACTAATTTCGTGAGTTTCTTTAGCTAATCCATAGATGACTCTGTAAATTGTCTGTGCCACCTGGTGACAAATGAGACTGATAAAATACTCGTATGGTACACACCCAATCTCCTCCCCAGGCAGCGGTGATTATAATTTGCATGATTTAACTGCCATAATACTCTTCCACATTCACTGTCCATCGGTGTCCACTAATGAATCAGTGTTTAATTTTTATTCTTTATTCGGATAAAAACTGTTGTATAAAATCGAGACGTGATTCTCTATAGCGCTCGTTAATACTTGGTTTTGAAACGCGCGAATTGTCTTTATTAAAAACTTACGTCTCTCCCTGTACGTGTAACTCGTGTGTGAACAACACGCTCGTCTCGGAGCGTGTATTTATTCGAGTTGAAAATCGGTCTCGATGAGTTCTTAATTCATCGATTAGTTTTCTACAATATAATGTGTGCGCTGTGGTGTAGAATTTTAATTATATTTGCAGTGACTACAATTTTAAGTTTTAATTATAATTAAGTTTGAATTGATGGCGTCGTTCCAGTAAAAAATTGGGGCTCTGCGAAACACGCAAATGTGTACTAAAGTGCTCGGCACTCGCCAAATGCCGCATGTTTGCGCCGCGCAGAAAACAAAAAAGAACACGAATAGCGAGAAGAACAGGCAACGATATATGTTCGGATTATTAGTTCTTGCTTGTTCTTCGTTCGGCTCCGCCCAGCTTGTGACGAAAACACTCCGCCCAAATTGTTTGATCTGGTTCATTCGGCGCGGAAGACCATCCGAAGAAGGACACGGGCTTGCTCGTCTGGAATTGTCAAGTGTAGACGCACTTTTGAAAGGTAAGTGAAAGACGGGAATTATTCTCAAACTCTTTAATTAATACTGGAGGCATTTAGCCAACAGATGCACTGCATGTAAATGTAATATTCTGGCAAGGGCTAAAAACCGCATATTTTGTTGCTCCTGCACCTGCTGACGTTAGATAAAGCATGTATAGGAAGTTTTATTTATTGACAAATCAACTTAGAAAATAGTATATATGCAAATATAGCGAATTTGCATAATTTTTGACACTTTTAAGGGTAAAACGGTAGTTTCAATTAATTGTGCTGAACCTATGCTATGGATTTCGTTTTTTCGATAGTACTCAACTGCATTCCTTTCATTACGTACATATTATATGAACTTCATGCACTGACCGGGACTCGATATAACGCGCGATTTGGGTAAAGGCCATTAAAAAAGGACGCCCCGAAATTCCATCACAAGTTGACCCCATCCCCTGTCCATTTTGATCCCGTCCCCCCAGTCGTAGACGTCCTTAATTTTTTTAATAGTAGGGCGTTCTGAAAATTTGTTGGACCCTACAAAGATGCATCCTATAAATTCCCAAGTACCCGTCTCGCTGCCAATTTCACGACATTTTTCCAGATTTTTCTGATTAACGGAAGTTATCTGACCTCGAAGGGTACGATAATTCCGATTTTTTTTCCAAAAAATTTAAAAAAATAGTTATTCACATACCATCCTCTATCAATATTTATTACAAATAAATTGCAATGGGGAAATGTAAGGTAACTTAAATGGAGCTAGGCATAAATAAAAATAAAAAATACTAACAAAAGTACATACACTTTCTATTTTAAAGAGTTTTATTTACCAAGAGAATCTTATTTCTACAAATGTTTTACAGCAGACACATTTTTTAAAAACGGTTTTAAAGATCCAGATATTCTTTCTCCAGTTTCTTGCTTGGTCACATCATTATCTTCAGTTTTCTTCATTTATTTCACACTGGGCTCTTCATCAGTTTTTGAAATATTATCATTTTGGTTTTCTTCGAGGTTAAGATGTGCCTCCGCACAATCATCGTTCCATTCTTTTTCTTCGACATTTCCATTTTCTGTTTCGATGGATTCTGGTAAAGAAGCTGGAAGAAGATCTCCCCATTTGCTGGCTCTCGCACATTTGTACATCTTCCTATCAAACGAAAATGCAATAAATCAGCAGTGGTTTCAGGACATAGCTTTTATATATATCCTTTCTCGATGAACACGACTAGGCTTCATTAACTAACAAACAAATTCTCCCCCAAAACATTCTAGCAATGATAATCACTCACTTCCCATGGTTATAGACAGTCACTACGGTTTCTTTTAAGTTCCCGTCGTTGCAGCACATGCGACAAACCACGTGCTTGCCTCTCAATAGGACGGGGCTTGCTAAACGAGGCCAAGCCTCACCTATAAATATAAGACATTTCGTATGTGTTAGCGCACTCTTGTAGCGACTCTGTCAAATCGGAATCCAAATGATAACGTACTGTCTGGGCGTCGAATTTTCCTCAGAACTACGTAGCAATACCGCTCAGTAAGTTTTCTGTCTTGCTGAAATGGAAAGAAGCCGTTAGTCATTGGATAAATTGTTAAGATGAGTAAAGCAACGCCAACTGACCGTATTGTCAAGTTCGTAGTAGCCAGCTTCAAAATTGCAAGGAACTCCAATAGGCTCTTTAGGGCACGTAAAGTCATGACTGCACTGAAAACGATCCCAAGAACATAGGCCAGTCAAATATAGCAGTTGGATAGAATTGTCATGTGTGCAAAGTTGCCACTAATCCAAGTGCAATATAAAATATGAAACTGAAATATACAAACTCACAGGAGCAAATACATGGACATCACCAGCAGAAGCCTGGAATTAGCATTGCAAAATAAAAAGAAGCATCAAACAAACGAAAGGACCCATGGGTTGAATACCTTCAGTCTGAATTAAGGCTTTTGCTTACTTTCAAAATGTAGTCCCTAGCTTCCAGGATTAGGTGGTACCCTGCATTGGAACCTTGTTCAACGATAACCTAAACCATGATGTTAAAATATTGGCTTTGCACACTTGTTTCAAAATGCACTGACAACATGTGGAAAACATGTTTTGGGTATGCCGACATGCAATGATATTCTCACCAAAAACTCGTTTGTCTTGGACCAAAGATTTTCCAGAGTCTGAAGTCGCAATTGCTTGGACGGCAACTCCATGAGACTGTAAGCGCTAACAACGAGATCGTAACTCAGCTGTGGAATGAACGCGGTTTTAGTAAATAATCGAGGGATAATAGTCACAAATGAGTAGAAGAACGTACTAAGTGTGAAGCTGGCAAAAACTGGCGGAAGAAGGTGCCTTTTAAAATGGGAGATTTTCCCTCATGCCCATCTGTAACGAACAATTAAAAATTAAGAAAAGAAACATGCCAAAATGGCATAAACAAAGAGTTTAGTTGTAACTTGCCTTGAACGAGCAACTGTGCAATGTTGTTCATCTCTACCGCAGTGTCAACAGCAAAATATTCGTTCATACTTTTGCTCCATTGCTCAAAACTAGCCCTGCGATAATTGAACATTAAACAAGTAAAAACAATGAACTAAAGCGTTTTGATGACAACGCGAAAGATGACCCAAGATGAGGTCAAACGTACGAACCAGAATACGGTCCCCACACCAGAGCCAAAATCTAGAACTGCCGATGGTTGAAATTCACTGTTCCGAAGTTTTATCTGGTTGTGAAAAAGAAAGAATGAAATTGGCATCGGGCTGTGCCATCATTCGACAAATCCGTTGTTAGCAAGTAACAAAACCCACTTCTCTGAAAATTGTCGTGAGTACAGCATATTCAGGGGCTGCTCTCGCCAGTAAATACATCAACACTTTTGTGGAATCGTAGCTGAGGCAAATTAAAAATAAGAGATGGGTGTGAGGATTAAGCGTGAAAAATTAATAGATGCATCAAAAATTCGACAAAACAAGGGCAAACTTCTTTTTTTTTTTCAGTTTTATCAAGCATTTCTTTCGACTGCGATTTGAAACTTAGTTTTCACTTCCAGGACTTTTATCCACAATAAGTTGCTTGAAAAACATTGAAACTGATCTACATTTAAAAGAAAGTACTGTACTTTATGGGTTTCCAATTGTAGGACGTCTGTTTAAGCTTCTTAAGGACTTTTTGATTTAATTTCGCTTCCTGCAATTTAAGGTCTTCCTCGTTGGTTGGTATTTCACTAAGCCGAGGATCTATTCCAAATATGTACAAAAAAGATTTTCAAATTTGCAGGACAAATAAATCTGTGAATGTCAGGTTCAGTAAATCAAACATTTACAAAACATGGAGACTAAAGAAATTTGCCAGCATATCTTATTCCAGTGTCCTACCTTGCGATAATATTTCCTGTCTAACTTGACTAGTTTTTTCCCTCATTTCTTCGTTTTCTAGTGGTGGCTTACGGCGAAACAGATATTGCGTTAAAGCTGCCCCCTGTTCCTTTAGAAGATCCTTCGGATGGCCTACATGGGGAAATGAATGTTACCGAAATAATGAACAGTTTACGAGAGAATATTTTCTATGAGCCTAGTACATTCACTAGTATACCTTGCAAGATTTGTTTAGCAGCACCCAAAAATCGTTGTGGTAAAACATTTAGGGCTAGAGCATATCTTCCAGGATGTTTTTTGGGTTTGAACTTTGACACCAATAAATCTTGATTTACTGCTGGTTCCAATTTAATCGTAGTCCTAGGTAATTCGCCTCTCATTGAACTTTTGCATCGCTTAATGGCAACCTAGAAAGTGTGCACGAATGTATTCTTTATACAATATAGCCATTTTAACAGTGACAAATCCAATGTAATCAGTGGCTTAATTTTGGTGTCATTCCTTTTGGACCCCTCATGACTTTAACAACAAGAATACAACAGAAACATAGCCCTGGGTGTATGGGCCCTCAGGGATCGAGGGCCCTAAGCAATGCCTGTTTTTGCTACCCGGTAGTTACGCTACTGAATGTCACTATCTAAGCACATTAGCAGCCTCCCATGTCGACCACATAATTTGCATAGATACACTTTACTTGTTTTTGCCTTCTCGAAACTTTAGAGGATTTGACATTTTTAAAATATTGGGATGGAGAGACAGTATCGCCAAATATATTCACTCGGTAATACCGAATGAATTCGCGGATATCATTCGAAAAATGAAATTTATAAGCTCGTCGATTACCCATAAAACCGACCACGATGAACAGCCATCATTAAACAATTTAAACTTGTTCATCTTCAGCATCTTTAACTTAGATATGAAATTGTTCACCACGTGAAGCGCATTTGTACATCTACGCAAAATTCAAGAGAGCTGTAGCGATAAAACATTCCCCAACAGAAAAGATCCTCTTCCGTAATGCGTATAGTCTGTTTTTACAGTTCATGTGTTGTCGTCTGCTTGCTAAAACATGGCTTTTAAGTTCAACTTTTTGCAATTAGGTAATTATTATCGTTTATTATTTTAAATTAGGCTGTTTTCTTTGCAATTTTGCCTAGAAAAGGTTACAGTAAGTTTGTTTTGCAGAAGACCAACCAGAGCCAGACCCAACTGGTAACGCATTGGTAAATTCGGAACCGGTATTAGAAATAGCATTTCAAGACGCTCATGAGAAAGTAAACACACTTTTAAATTAACTTTTCACGCCTTATCAAAGTAGACT
>JAUJYV010003005.1:0-11054 GCA_033995625.1 Ophyiulus pilosus | reverse complement strand
AACATTAATTAAACATGCAACAAGGAATTACACGTTCACGGCCGACGAAATCACTGGAAATATCTGTATTTCCAACACATTGTTCGTTTTATAACAAATTATCTGCACACATTTTATAACAATCTCGTAAAACATTGTCAGCATAAATCAACAATTTTTGAACACATGTCATCAACATTTAAGCTTGCCGTCGAATTGTGTGCATTTTCGTTACTCGATCTTTTGTACAGAATATACTGTATACGTTAATTCTTTCTTTTAGGAAAATAGTGAATTTCTTACTTCGAAATGTACTGTACATTTAGATGTACTTAAAGACTTAATGGTCTTATTTATTAGTCTCTTAGACATGGATCATGCTTTGCCATTAACCAACGTGATTTAAGTTAAGTTGTACTTAAACGTAGTAAGCCTTTGCTCTCCCCATTTGATTCTACTATCCAATTTCCAATTAACTGAAATCCCATTTTCTGAATAATTGGCACGTGGATTGGTAGGACATTCCAGCTTTCCTCTTTAATGTACATGATGATTACTTGAATTTCTCTTCATCCATCATTGAGTTAATTTGGAAAGTCATTGACATCTTTAATTGTCGCTCTATTACTTGGCTTCGAAAACTTCCAAGTGCTCAATTTGGACAAATTTTCCATTTAAAAAACCTTCAAGTATAGAAATTGGTTAGTGATGCATTATACTACTATGATAGTGATAATAATGAGTTTTAAATGAGTTCTGGGTTCAATTGAATTATTTAATACTAATTTATTACACGATATTGCATTTCAACGAATTTCTGATAAAATTATGAGTAGTATAAGAAAAGCCATTTCTGGCTCAACTATATTTTGTTATTTTGCAAGTTTCACATGATCCTGCAACTCATGTGAAACTTACGAAAAACAAAATAAAATAGTTGAGCCAGAAATGGCTTTTTCTATACTACTATTATGAATTACTTTCGTCTTTAATCGCTAAATATACTCAAGTTCCTAATATGCATGCATAATAGTGTGTTCAAGTGCATTTTCATAAAACTGGTCTCTTCATTGATTATTGTTTGCATTTAATGCACATACTAAGTTATGCAAGTTATGAAATTACAGTACAGCCACTTCTATTAAAATTTGAACTTGTTGTAGGTTTGATGATATGGTTATACTAAAACTGGAGAAATTTTGATCCAATTAAAATAAACACGCACATAAACACTGGTTCAGATAAAAAAATCAAGTTAAATGTCGTTGAATATTTAAAGTAAGGCATGAATTCGCGTGCGTATAAAACAAGTATTCAAAATTCCGCAACCTGTTTTGTTTTCATTACCTGTGGTCATTTAGGTATCGATAATTTTAATCTTTGTGTTATAAATACACATTTTTCTCAGTTGAAAAGAAAATGAAAGCGATATTAATCGATGACCTATATAGATGCCCAGGATTAAGAAAAATGTGCGTATAATAATTGCAATAAAATGAAGCTTACATAGAAAAAACTACTTAATTTTTGCAATCAAAATCCATTTTAGAAACCAACAAGTCAGTTTGTGCAAATCATTTCAAAGATGTGTTTTAAAACTTAATATCTCCAGGATATCCGTGTTAAGGTAATTTGCTATACATTTATGTCAGTTGCTAAGCATTTTCAAAGTTGATAAATGTTCATACACGTATTCAGCATCTACATAAGCTATTTTCAAATACCCATGGGCATTTTCATTAACTAATCATTTAAATATCTAGCTTAAAGGCACATGAGACCGTTTGATTGGTAAATCAAATTTTAAATCAAACATCTTTCTATATATGGCATTCAGTTTATGAAAACCTAGTACCAAATAAAATTCTAAGTTCACTGGAAAAAAAGACTCCTAATTGTAATATTTCGTTAATGATGTTCAACGATTTTTTTAAGTACTTAAATTTAATTTAATCTCATAAATACTTACTTTTTAAATTCGACTTGCGAAACCACTATTTAAGACGTGTTTGTTTCGAATTAACATTAGTTTCCATAACATATGCTTTTGTTTCAAACTTGATATTACATAACGTTATTTCTGCTACCTTTATATTTAGGCCAATGCATGTGACAACTCGTTTTTCATACAGAAGTTATTGTCCACCTTAATGCTTGGTTGGTTAACTTTAACCAGTGAAATCTTAATTGCGAAGTCGAACCAATTATAATTCTTGAAGACAAATTGCTTTCCTAATTATTTAATTTAAACTGATCGTAAACTGTGCGATTATTGTATGTTGTCAAAATGGCCTTAACGATACATTAAGTTCCTTAAGCGTTTAACAAGAGATTTCTGGTGTATGAAAATATTTCAAGTTTTGAAGGGCTTAAAGAGAAGCAGATTGGAGGTTTTATTTGAGGACAAAGTGAAGGCTAAGGAGGTGGCTATCAATCTAGTTGAAATTTGAGTACAGTTGGCAGATTTTGGTTTCGATTCCCAAGATCTGCTATCCTAATGGTTGTTATTTTTCATTGTATCTCAAGGCAAACGGTGATCTAGTACTTATTAAAAATCAGCCATGACCATATTCCATCTTCTTGCTTTCGGGAAAAATATCTCCACCTGCCTTATTCATACTTGCCAAGGTTTCTTCCAATTCAAAGAAAGTCAGATTGTTCCAATAGTGGAGTGTATGGTTATTACAGCCTTAGGGAGGCTATTATGCTCATGATAGATAAAAAAAACTGAAGGTGTTTGAAAGCATTCTGATACAATGAACATTGATCGGTATTGATAGTTGTCAACGATACTGATTGGTTATGGCATGTTTAGTAACGTATGGTTCGTCCGTGATTGATGTGTTAAGCACTGCATTTTTAATTTAAGAGAATAGAATCTTTAGTTTTTCTAAATATTTAATGCACAAAGTAAGCACTTGTAGTGTTCGGTTTTATTATTGATGAGAATTGATTGGTTACCTTTAGAATATTGGAAATTATAGAATGAGAAAAGCTAAAATATTTCCAAAACATCATCCTTGAACAACTTTTGTTTAAAACTCATTATAAATCTTGTGAAACTAACACTGCAATAACTTTAATTTTCCATTTAAATGGTCATGTTTTCACAACTTTATTTTCGAGCAATATGGTCTCTTCTTAATATAATTTTACGATTAATTTCTCATTCATGCGGTCATGTGTCCACGTAATACATCATAATGTATGGTTATTAAATTTAAAATTATCATATTCTATAGAATGATGATAGTATGAATTGTTAGGTGTGGTCAAAATGTATTTACTATGCATACATACACGTACAGTATTGCATTCAAGTGCAGGTATACATACTTGTATCTAGCGTATGCGGGTTATTGTGCTTTATTTTGCAAATAAAGTGCGTACTGCATTAAACTTCGTTTGAATCGACCGAGAAGTGCCCTTAGCATATGGTAATCCCTTAATAAATAGTCTTATGAATTCGATCAGCCCACCGTAAATCCATTACAAGTAGGCTTACATACTTTGAAAACTTTACGTTGATGCGTACTTAAGGGAGTTGAATTATTGATCTTTATTCTCAAGGGTATGGTACCTTGGGTTCTTGAACATCTAACACAACATGCTCTGAAGCATTTGACCCTTTTTCTGCTTTAACTTTACAGAAGTATGCATCTGAATTGGTCTAATGCATCGACGGATTGCCTGGC
Source organism: Ophyiulus pilosus (assembly GCA_033995625.1). NCBI lineage: Eukaryota > Metazoa > Arthropoda > Diplopoda > Julida > Julidae > Ophyiulus > Ophyiulus pilosus. Next base: position 7,380 of record JAUJYV010003005.1, on the reverse strand, counting down.
GTTTTTGAACCTGATGGCAGGGAAATGTTAAATATTTACGTTATGGTAATTGAAAAAGATACCATCATATCAGTAGTTTCAATTTGATTGATAATTCATTTTGTAGCGTCCATGGCATTTTGAATGGAGAATTGAGACTTAGATTTATTTATCAAATAAAAACTGAATTGTATGTTAATCATACAGTAAATACAAGTTGATTTTTGCCTATCTTTAAAAGCATGTTTAATTGTCTTATATACTTGATGCATAGCGATGCGCATGCCACACATGAATAATTCATACGTTGTCATGATCAACAACTTGCTAGATCCAGTTTTCCAACTATGGTAATGGTAATGAAGATACGGCTTAATTTTAACTCTGGTGTAGGTTTGTATTTGGTGGGATAATTTATTTATAATGGTAAGCCATGTTGAAGTAATTAATTTTTTAACGAGAATTTTGTCTTTGTTTAAGAAACTAAAATAACAATTATAATCAATACAAGATACACATCCGTGGTTATAAAAAATGCAATAATTAGGAACTGTTACTCATTATATTTCACATTGAAATTTCACTTACGTAACAAGGAAAAGTAAACAAATGATAGAATTGAGGATTGGTTTATACCACTATAAAACTGTAAGCGTTATTTTTCTGCATATATGACGGTGAAAGGTGTAAGTTATGAATAAGCTAAAGGAAGATTAAAAACGAAATATCATTGTATGCACAAACTGGTAACAAAAACGTTTCACCATAATGAACACTAACATACCAGACCAACAAACTATTTTATTGTAAATCACCAAGGTGTTATCGATTGACCAATCAAAGTCAACTACTAATCTAGAAAATCAAGATACTTGAGAATCCGCTAAACTAAACTGCCAAGTCATTTCGATATCAACTAGATGACCCTGTAATTAGGGAATCTGGTCACCACACCTTACAAAGAACTGCTTCTTCGACATACTCTCTCTTGTTGTCCGTTATTTTTTTATTAGTTTCATTGCCATTTTACTGCTTTAGGAATAATTGTTGAAACGCGGAAACGATGCTTAAGTAAGGTCATGTAACTTAATAGAAATTTCTATATGCATGATGCTGGAAATTCCAAGCGGGGAATTTTATTGATAACATTCATTTCATTGCTTTTGTTAACATTTAGTTTGGTAGTGTTATGGAGATACTGCAAGTAATTCCCAATTTTGCAATCAAACTTTGAAAACATTGGTGGAGCTTATATATGACATTGCCAAACATGTCGAGTAGAAGGTTAGGGTTTTCCGGGAAGACTGACTTACTTTATTTTTCTAGGAAAACCAACCGCAACATTTATTTTGTTGCGTTAAAATGGACATTCTTTTGGCCTCACCTAGCAATTTTTTTTGTAATTTTCTTCCGACGAAAGCCATTTTGAATGCCATCTGCTTTGAGGCGCTTCGCAAACCAAGTTGTATTTGATTTATTTTCTTCAAATCCTTAAATCCACTTTATATTTTATTGGTTTTTGTCCACGTCTGCAGCATTTGTTTCACAGAACACTTAATGCATAATCATTTGGTGAGCTGACTAGAAAATATACAGAACGCAATTTTAATACCAAGTTTGTTTCAAATCGATTTGCCTTCGTTAATTTCATTTTGGTTGCTACTTTTTCAACACCTGCGAATTGTCTTAATTTTCTTCACAAATATCGAAAATCAATACGTATGCAACATGGCGACAGTTTCAACAAACATGCTAAAAAGAAGTTCACCAATAAAGTGACTTTACTGATATAAATATTACAATAATAAATATTTTATAGTATTTTTTATAAATATTTAATAGCTTGGTGCATTTAAGAATTGAATTTTCGACATTACTGGGTGGACATTGCAGGGTGACTTCAAATGATTAGTTTTCCTGTATTTATGGTGAGATTTTGGCCATCTTATAAATGAAAAAAAATAATCATGGTGTATTTTTTTGTCATGGAAACAGGGATGTGTCTTTTGAAAGCATGTTTGGTCCTTTGAGTACTTCATAAAATAAGGATCTCCTCTTCACCTTACATGGGCATTACACACTTCCACCTCTGATTAAATGCTCCCGTGTTGCTCAGCGATTTGAATAAATATTTTACACCAATTGCACCCAGCAGGCAATTCATATGTCACAATTAAGCCGTAAAAAGGGGAAGATTTAGAGATTCTGCTTTTGCATGAAGGCCGTCAAGATAGGTGTGCCTCCATAGACGCTCACGTAGGTTTATTCTTTTAAAGTAGTCTGCTGAGTATTTGACCTTAACTGCCAGAAAACCATAAAAACAACGTCGAACTAAGACAAATATCAAATGTTTATTCTAGCATTGAATGCATCCATTGCTTGTTTTTATTTCTATTAAAGGCAATTCATCTAAAATTCGATTTTGATGTGGATTTTCCAATAAAGCTTAGTAGTCAGATATTACAGAAACAAAGCAAACATTATTTCAAAGAGGTTGTTACAACGAATTTTGATCGGTTTAAAATGAGCGTATTTATAAAGAATCATAACGTATGTAAGGAAATTACACAGATTTCTGTCAATGATAACAAGTTGACTTCATTGAAGTGAAGAAATTAAATTTCGTTCTTGTAAATCCAACACCTGAAGAGGTGTTTTTTATTGAGCGTGGAATCTTAAAGATAATAACTTCCACATGTAAGCAAGAAACATTGAAATTTTGTAAGGAAATCTTAGTATTCATTTAAAAGTCCTTAGGTTTCTCTAATTTGTCGCCACCTTTTCCCACTGTGCAAATTATTTCTATTTGGTCACCACCCTTGCCCCGAACCGAACGTGGGTGTCCTAAAGTAACCACCACTTAACAAGAAAACAAATTTAACAATATTAAGGGGTGTCAAAGTTTAGCTGAAATGTGGAAGCACGTGCGATATGCGCCTGCGCGAGTCTCTCTTTAAGAGCAACTCTTATATGACTTCTTAAAGGAGGTGCGATCTGTATTTTAGGTAGTGGTTCCTAAAAAAGGATATTGTACCTGTTTTAAATCTTTAGAGCCGGAGTTGAAATTTCTCATCTCAAATAGTTTAGTTTGTTGAGCATCATGTGATTGATATGTTAGGCGAACGTGAAGACGTTGAGGGTATTTCCAGTTATATATAACAGGAAAAACCAACCGTAAGCAAATAATTTGCAACTTGTACAGTAAATAATTATACGAATTTTACAGATGGTTTCATGAAAAAAATGTGCCCACCGTGCTCTTTTCCAGTCACGACAAACCTAAGTAGTCATAAAAATTGGCCGAATTCCAGGTGTTCTAAAAATATTGGAGGTTAGATTGCATTGAAGCATGGAAATTGCAGTATTTCCATAGCGTTCCACCTGAAGATAAAATGGAATTTAGCGCTATTTCGATTGGGGTGGTTTCACGATGATAATGAAATTTCAGCTGTTGGTCCCGTTTTAAAGGTCAGTTGGCCCGTTATTGAAATTTGGCCTTATTTATTTTTTCTAAATACGAAATGACTTGGGTGTGACCCTGGTGAAAGTGTTTTCATCGTGACGAGTGGGCAGTGAATTTTAGCCGTTTCTCATGTAGATGATCAAACAAGCGTATATGTTTTATAGATTAAAAAGGAGAAGTTGAAAGCAAATTGATATGGGAGGAGATGCACACGTAGACGTTTGCTATGACACATCATTTTGCGTTTTTTGGTGGGCAGCACTTGTTATAGTGGGTGTATTTATCATGCTTGTGTTCGTAGTGTAAATCGCCTCCGTATGTGGTTTAATAAATCACAACTCTAGTAAAAATACCCTGTACATTTGATCATAGGTACTGTATACCTTTATTTACATGGAAATGAAATAACCAATGTACAAGGTGTTCAAAAAAGAAACTTCACGTTCTAAATTTATTACATGATATTATTTGATTATCATCATTTTGTTTGAATGATGCTATTCATCCAAATGTGTTCCTTTAATATACATGTAAATCTACATTTAATTTAACAACATAGTTTTCTTTAATTCTGCTAATGGATTTCCCATGGTATTTATTGCCTTACTCAATGATTTTTATTATTTTCTGCACAAGTCATTGTAATTTCCTTTGTGGTGTTAACTTCATTCGCATATAACATCTGCTATTGATATATGGGGACTTAAGTATAATAATGGATAAAATAAACTGTGGAAATATAAACTTTACATAAACAGGCTGGCTTTAAAAAGCATTTATTCTTTCATAAAAATTCAACAAAATTACTTATAGGTTTTAGCTGCCATTATTATTTATTTTAGCCCATTATATACAATTGTATACGCATTATATGCTTTTTGTAGTTATTTTAATAAACAGTCCTTGTAAAATGTCAAGACATACATATTATCAGAGTTGATATACAACACTTTAGTGTCGTGTGGCTTTACCAGCTTAGTATGCATTTATTCATCCATATACATTTAAAAACTCTACATTTCTCTGCATTCCTTGATGAAATGTTTGTGTAAACCCTTTATACCCACACAATTACAAACATTGCAATGTCATGAATTCGAAATTTATGTTCTCCTGATGATCGATCTCTACAATGGAATTTGCAGTATAAAAAATGGAGTTGTATTATATTTATCAACAACCCCTAACTCGTCCTGGATTAGTTTTGGTGCATGGCGCTTTTTTACACTCATCTATAAGCAATGCGAACAGGAGATATGAAATGAAGAATAATGAAATACCTGACGCATAAGCTATTGCGTTAATAACCTACTTTAAAGTCTGCATGAAGACAATTTGGTTTTTTTTTCACTCCACCCTTTTACCTTGCTAACCCACTCCATCAGGAATCCCCCCTTAACCTTATTTTATTCCTCCCTGTCCCCTCCTCCGAATAATCACACCTTGATAGTACAATACGGCTCCAGTGCGGCCAGCTGAAAATGGAGGAGGATTTTTACTAATCACGCCCTGTCCGGTTATAGAAAGTATAAATACTGTTAAGGGAAAGTCATTGGGCTACTAGAATGGTGCACAAACCTGATTGAATGTGTAGAAAACGTGTGGCAGGTCGTGGATTACAGTGCTGGTTGGATTAGATAAGTCAGTGAAGTCGTTTCTGTCGGGATTTTTAACAAACATGAATATTTTACCAGTCATATTATGTGGTATGTACATTCTTGCCATATTTAATTTTTTTTTTTTAATATAGCTTGACCAAACAAATGTGCTCTACATTCTTTTCACAAACCAAGCAATGAGCATCACTGTTATGTCACTGCTTCTTGTGGTCGATAACAGTACTCAAATCTCGTTGCTATGTTTGTGAAAATCAAATAAAATAAAAAATAGCAATCATTGCAAACATAAAGCACATTTACTTGTTTCAATATTAGCTTTTCTAAGCAAAATTTCGATCATGTGTGAATTTATATTCTTGCCTTGAACTCTTTGATTTTACTTTTATATCGAAGTGATAGTAAAGAGATAAGTAAACAGTTAGCAATGCATTTGAGGAAATCTAAACTAGATTTCGTATAAGTAAACTTTATATAATGGCTCGTGTGATAATTTTCCAATCCAGTTATCAGCCAAAAATAACTAGTGCTTTCCGCATTGGTTTTTAATCACACGCCTTGCTTAAAGGCGTTATTTTAGTCAAGAAAAAAAATTTTGAGTGATTAAACACAGCCTTCTTTAATAGTCGTCTTCCTATACATCAAAACAGGTTTCCTTCCTACTTCACTAAGATATGCGCATAATTTCTGTAATGAAACGTGCGTATAATTGCAAAACTTGTTAACTGTTTTCTAACCTACTATTCAAGTGCTGGTGATTCCCTAAGATGCTACTCAGTGATTAAGAGCAGCTTCTTAATTTTAATTTGCATGCTTTTAATTAGTGATAAAGTTAATACTAATTCGTTTCAAATTAGAGTTTGACAATTTGAAAATAATACATTTGCTAAGCAGGATACTTTTTCAAATAAGGAAAACAGGCTTGTTTTTGTAACATGGCAGGTTTTGGTTTTTTTTCTATTTTTTTCCCGGGCATATTTTACGTGATTGAAATATAGGAAATAACGATTGAAAATGTAATACGTGTCCAAAATTTCTAATGCATTCTAGCTGGTCTTTTTTGGCTATACAATTTTTGTTTACCATTTTTAAATTATTTTTTTCCTCAAAAGTGACTGATTTTGTTAATTTATGGATACATAGTTTTTGCACATTAAATTGAACTCCTTAGTTGTTATTTTTAATTTGTTTCTCACGACTTTACAAAGTCATGCACTTTAAAATTACGTAATGAACGTCACGTAATGTTATCAAAATATGCAAGCTTCCTTGATTAATATTGTGAGCATCATTAGCATCACGAATTGCTTGGAAAGTTTAACTCATAAGGAAACGTAAATGTTTTTTTTTTCAAAGTGGATAAAAATGAGAAAATGTTAACAAAAGGCATGTTCACCTGTTTGCAATTTATAAATGTAATGTTCAATGCAAAAAATTCAATAATCTATCAAGCCAAAACTAGCATCCTGAATGTTTTATATCATGTTGTTTAATTATTAAAGCCCTGCAAGATAATAGTACAAAAATTGTTATTACTAGTAAAGTCAATTTAATTTTGGTCGCTAAACAACTCTAGATCTGCCAGACCTTATCGAGAGCACCAAATCGATTTCTAGTTAAAATTGCATAATAAATTCCTGTCATGAGCAATATATTAACTTGCAAAAAATACAATAAATCATATGTATAAATGTTAAAATGCCAACACGTTAACAAATGGAAATTTGTTTAAAAAATGTTGATATATATATTTTTTTTTTCTTGCAAACTTTTTGTTTGAAAACTTTTGTTTCAAATTAAGACCAACGATTAAAAACTAGTCCATTTAATAAATTACATATACATATGTTTTATTTAACAATAAGTCAACCAGATTTTTATACCCGAAGTTAACAAATCGTTGCTTTGTTTATTCTTCTTTTTATATTGACTTTTTGAACCCAATTAAGACTTTTGTAATAGTTTTATATCGCTTTTATTTAGAAACAACTGTAATCTGGTTGTAGAATCAATTCATTCTGGAAAATATAATTGCATTCGTGTTCATGAGTTTAGATTAGCATTATTATGTAATACTTTCAAAGCATGCATTATACCATTGAAATGAGCGCTATAAAACATTTTAGATAATGAGTGGGTAGGCTTGCAATAGTGATATTTATATTAATGAAGCTTTCAATGTCATTTTTGCACCTTCTCTTGACAACTCATTAAAACAAAGCAACTATGCACTTAAAGTCACGAGCACACATGATCAAATTTTTGCATTGTTTCGTATGATATTAAAGTAAAAAAATGTGATGTGGCCTAATTTAAAAATAA
>JAUJYV010003004.1:0-11059 GCA_033995625.1 Ophyiulus pilosus | reverse complement strand
GCATAGTGGACGGTGCCCCTGTAGTCGGTGGACACCATGACATCATGGTGTCCTGTGGGGAAGATATGGCCGCCACACATCCACAGGAGAGCCCCTGACCACTCCTGTTGATATTATCTTGAATTTCCCCAAAGAACCCTATAATTATACATTGGCCTAAGCACCTCTGAGAAGAACTCTATTACCTGAGTACCCTTACTTACTCTGAAGATGTAAGCAAGATGATGCCATATGCCTAATTTTATCAACTTTCCAGTTGATTTTCGCCTTCCACCCTAGAAAATGGTTGAGTGATTTATGGCAATCTAGATATCTTAGTTCAATATGCCTTCCAACTTCGTTCTGATTTCAAAGTCTTATTCCACTAAACTTTGTAAAATTTTGCCAATGACAAGTTTTGATACTTCAAATAAAGATGTTACCAATTGTTTAAATTGGTAATCCTTTTAAAACATTTTTTTAAAATTTTAACTCCTAAGGCAATGCTCTCTCACAAAGCTTCAGTTTGTTAAAACTTTTAACTATGCTTTCAATTCAATAAATGCAGTTCGTTGTTACATACTCAAAAAAGATTCATACTAATTTTTGAAGTGTTTCATATAAGATGTTGTTTTTAATCTAAATTCAGTCTAACAATGATGTCTAAGTCGCTGACGTAGGAGCATTAATCTCCTGAAATTGGGTACGAAACCCTGGCATGTATTTGCTGAGTGTAGGGCATTGAGTTGAATTGAATTGAATGAGACATCTCAACAATTATGAATCTTTTTTTTTGGTTACCTATTAATTGTATAACACTACAACAAGTATAATTTTGAATAAGTAAGACATTTAACATCATGTTCTTATTATACATTTCTATTAATAATTGATATTCTTCAATAGGTCTAAAGAATATGTTTTGAGAACATACGAGATAAGTGAAGAAAAGCCAGGCGTGTTTCTAAAAAAGAACCCAGATAACTGTAATTGTAAAATAATTGATCATTGTTGATAAAATTATGAGGAATTCTGTGCATTTATTGAGTTTCTTATTTTATAGCAATGGAGCAAACCGTGAATACCATGCTGACATTTGATAATTTAAAGGAGATATTCATCGTATACTCATGCACAACAGAATATGGCGACTTTAAAAAGGATGGTATGGATATTTCTTGAACTATATAGACCCAAGGAAATAGTCATTGAATCTGCAAATGGTTTCCTAATTGTTAAATAAATCGTTTCAGCATATATAGTGGTGAGCAAAAAGCCTCTCGTGCTGAAAAGTGACATCAACAATGTTTTTAAGACCATAGACGCCATACCTGTCCAATATCATCATCATGAAATAGAGCATAATGGCTGCCTGATCGAGTAAAGACCAAAATCAAGAAAACTTGATCCTTATATAATTTCACATCTCATTTTAAATTATTCTACATACTAAACTGAAAGAAAACCATTTACTAATAAATTTCATTGAATCCTTCATAAAATATGTTTTTGCCAGTCACAGGTAAAAGCTACTCAAGACCACGTACAATTTTTTACATGCCCTAATAAAAGAACATCTAACTAATAATTTAAACCAAACATAAAAACCTCTCTTTATTCCAACTTATCAAAGGCTTTTAACTCAATTAACCACTCCCTTCTAAGAATGAAACTCATGCCACCTGAAAGAAATGATTTTGGAGGTCAGCAACCCCAAGCAGGGGCATGCAATGATTTAAAGGTCACCACCTTTGGCTGGGGACCCAGACACGTGAACAGAACCAAGACCCTCGAAATTCCTTCAAGAATTGCCCCCTCTACCCTCTGTCCACATTGTGTTTGTTTTGGCCCAGACATCCTTCCTCCCACTCTTCATGGACGTCCTTAATTTTTTTGAAAACTAGCATGTCCAAAAAATGTGTTGGAACCATCCTATAAATTTCCCAGCACCCGCACCGCTACCAAGATTTTTTTGAGAAATTCCAGCATAAAATTGTTGTTTAACACAAATTTAGGCATAATTCCCAACTTTCCGAGATTTTCAAAATTCGTTTACTGAGACGGTGGGGTTATTTACGGAAATTGGTTGGGAGACTTAACTTAACACGTTAAAGCCACGTCCAGAACAGGCGATAATCGGTGGAAAAAAGTATCCAGCGAACTGAAATTATAATTTCGGATCGATGTTTTAAACATGTAAACATCGTTGTCGCGCGTCCAAACCTAATTTTCCGTTTGCTGAAGCTCTGACTGCAGGCTAAACGTGATAACCTTCATTTGATATTCCCTCGTATGCAACACTATAGCACTCACAGTCAGTTATTTTTATATTTTACAGCTTTCTCTTTTATTAGCATTAAATTATCTATGTATCAGTATATATTATTTTAAATTATTAAAAAGTTTGCTATCATAAAATAAAATGGTCGTGTAACATTGCTTATGTTTGCGCAGGTAATCGGTTTGTCTGGATGGGGCTAGCTTTAACGTTCTTTTATTCCTGAGAATAGACGAGATGACACGTTGTGGTCAGTAGATAGTGTGGCGTCCAGTACTTATTGGACGACTTTCCACCAAAAAGGACATTGCACTCAAGAGGGCAACGACCTGCTCGTTCTCTCACGACCCGCGCTCGACCTCGACGGACGTCCCTGACCTCGCGCTCCACGTGCTTTTACTATTTTCTGTGAGTATTACATATTACAGTTGTTCCTTAAATTACAATTGTAATTTCTACCTAATAAACAAAGCTGCAACTCGGAGTCAAAATCTACGAGCTGACTCTCCACAATTCGTTTCTGTGGGACCTAGGCCTTGGTTCCCACACTGGTGACCCGGACGTGATCAAACAACAGTGAGTTCCACTTTATTTCACCCATTTGGAAATTAACTTTGAACTTTTGTTACCATTTTTGGTAACCATGTGCATTTTCCACGTCGATTCCGGATAATCGACGTTTCTTTGTTAAAAAACACTAAAAAGACACTCCTAATCATAGTAAGTTGAACTTTGTTGTTGTTTTTGCCACTAATTTGACGTCCTTCTCGAGCCCCACGACCACTTCACCATGACTTCCAAGGAGGACCCCGGACAACTTGTTGTAACCGCGTCGCTGCACTCGTGGTCGACATGGTCGAACTCAAGGAGATGTTTCGAGCCACCTTTGTTTCCTTGCACCGCTCATTACACCATGCTTCAGCTGAAATCAAAGTTGTGCCTGGAGACTCATCTCCCACAGACATCAACGCACTGGGACAACTCCCTCCCGACATTCGGAATGTTTTGGTCCTCAGCAACGACCAGGACCTCAACAACCTCGCCAGACAGGCTGACCGTGTGCTGGACCTGGCAGAACATCGTTCGGTGGCCGCCGTACAAACCACAACCACACCCAGTGCCACTGGTGCGTCCGTCTAATCAAGGAGCTAGGCATCAGTTCTCGGCACAGCCGTTCGCAGCGTGACAGTACACACACACCACCGTACCGCAATCGCAGTTGTAGCCAACGGTCAACATCCTCCCGCAGAAATTTCGACCCTAATTCCGCTGTCTGCTACTACCTCCAGGTATTTGGTGAACAGGCCCATAACTGCCGCTCACCATGTTCATGGAAAACCCCATTGGCTTCGGGAAACTAGCCATTGTTATTTTGGGGGTACCGTGACTGGGAAAAATAAAATTATGGGACGGGTTACCTACCTGTTGCCTGGTGTTGTCCTGACTGGATGATGTCCCTGAGGTCCCTGGTTTTTTTCCCTAAACAGATCCTGAAATGTGAATAGAAATGCTTATTAGCTAATTGCTAATTAAAGGTATTACTGAGATACAGGTTTCCTTCCCTCTTACGAAATGTAAGATGAACTGGCCCAGGTGGCACCACTGGTGGGATTTTTCTTCACATGGGACCACACCCCTTTTTTGATCACTTGAAGCTCAGCCATGCTGGCGTGTGCATGGGTCCTGAATCCTGGATTATGCTCCTCCAAAGAAATTTTTGTGAAAACATTGGAAATTATGAAGTGAGTAAAATAAAAAATTCAAGTGATTGTGATTCAACGCCTCCTTGAACATTATTACAAAGAACAACAATGGTAGCAGAGCGAGGTTCAATTAATCCAAGATGGCTACTCAACACCTGGGGACTTGCATCAGGTTAATTTGGAGGCTATTAGGGCAAAAACCTGAATTTATTATTCGTTGCCCACCGCCAGAGGTTTTTCGGAGTGCCCACTGCCGAAGGTTTTCCGTTGGTATGGACGCCCACCGCCGGAGGTTTTCGGTTAAAGGCCACCGCTGGAGACTGTCTTGTTCGGTGCCCAACGCCGGAGGTTTTCCGTTAATGCCCACCTCCGGAGACTGCCATGTTCGCTGCCCACCGTCGGAGGTTTTCCCTTTAATGCAGTTAGCCGCATGTTTCGGGAACCGCCAATGGAAACCTGCCCTTGTCCATGGATGAACTTTCGGGTTTTTTTTGTCTTTATGAAAGTGTTTAATTGAACTGCCTAATTGTTTGATTATCTAGGGTTCCGAAGGCTGCATCTGAAGGATAAGGACAAACACCAGGTGACACGGAAGGGTTTAAGTATTGCGTTTAACGGGTGGTTTGTTTGTGGGTAGGTGTGTTGAGGTATTGGGTTTGCGCGACGGTCCTTCTGGTTGGAAGGTTAGGGTTTCTTTGGGGATTAGTTTTACTAACGACACTGTTCGCGGTGGCCCTCGAGAAACCGGAGTTAGTGTCGCGAGGTAACGGGCGCGCGCGGTTTTCGACAATGGTACTCATCGCGTGACTCAGCAAAATTCAAAATTAGCACCACCTATTGATTACCGGTAAAAATAGTTGATGGATTCGACATCCCGCTCTCCTCCACTGATCGGTCGCCAAGGATTTCTCTCCTGACCAAATCCAACTATGCGACATGGAGGAAAGAGCTGGAGGTCGCATTGATGTACCAGTCCTTACTTCTGTTCACTGGTAAGGACCGCAAGGATCCTGACTGGACCGCCACCCAAGCCGATTGGGATAAGTTCAAGGATCACTGCCAAAAAGTTTACTCCATCATTTTCTTTTCGGTACATCCTAGGATTCGCGAGACGCTCTTCCAGGGGTTCACCGGAACCCAGTGCAGGGAGGTGTTGGCACACATACAAAGAACGTATGAGCCAACCACCCGCGAAAGGATCTGGCAGTTGCGATGCCAGTTCCAATCCCTGAGGATGGGACACCTCGGGTCCATCGAGACCTACATTGCTCGGCTGGAGCGTGGAGCACTCCAACTGGAAGAAGCGGGTTGCCGTGTCAATGACATGGACTTGGCATTCCAGATGCTAATGGGCCTTCCTCCGAGCTTTGATTTGAAGATCAAGCTCCTTCACACTTGGCCTGATGCGGATTTCGTCCCAGCCAAGGTAAAGGCAGCCCTTATTGCTGAGGCCAACAGCGGCTGCACCCGGGGGCGGGTGCAGCCGGTTTAGCAGGGAGTGCCGGGGGCGGGTGCAGCCGGTTTAGCAGGGAGTGCCGGGGGTGATGGAGCGGCTCTGACGCCGGGACAGGCGCTACCGACCGGAACAAAGACCTGCTTTTGTTGCGGGAAGACAGGTGATCTCAAAGCCACCTGTCGGGTCAACATTGGTTCGGGGGCACAGGGGGCAATACCCAAAATACTCCTTATGTGCCCATGCAAGCAGTCCTTGCAGACCAACAGCAGGGACAAAAGGCTAACGGAGCCAAAAAGAAGCGGAAGCGGAAGAAAGGAGGAAGCTCTGGGACAAGTCCGGGGAACCACCAACAACATCAACATTCCCGGGGAATGGGCCGGGTTTGACATCCTCATTGTTGCACTGACCGCTGACGAGGGTAACGACGATCGGTGGACTTGGGATTCCGGGGCGGGCGTGAGCATGTCATGATCGCCGCTGGTTTACGGAGTACCAGGAAACAACCCCCATCCACATGTACTCTTATTATGGAACATTCCGGAACAAAACTGCAGTGATAACCCCTTTCGGTTTGTTCGAATTTACACGGATGCCGTTTGGACTGTGCAACGCCCCGCAGACATTCCAGCGCTTTATGGATGACATCTGCAGGGATCTCGACTTCGTCTTTGTGTACCTGGACGACATCATTATCGCTTTCACCTCGGAGAAACAGTATTGCGCACATCTGCGGCGATTGTTGGAACGCCTTCGTGAATACGGCATTATCGTCAATCTCGACAAATCCGTGTTCGGAGTCTCCCAGCTGAATTTCTTGGGATTCAGTCACCGCGACTGGCATCACACCCCAGGCAGAAAAGGTCCGTGCCATCATTGAGTACCCAGAACCCAGCAATGTTCCCGAATTACGCCGGTTCCTCGCAATAATGAACTTTTACCGTCGTTTCCTGCCTGGCGCTGCATCCTTACAGGCATCACTCAATGACTACCTGAAGGGGGCCACCAAGAATGATAAGACACCAATCCCTTGGACAGCCGCTACATTTGACTCCTTTCAGCAGTGCAAACAACTGCTACGGAGGGCAACTCTGCTGGCCCACCCAAAACCCGACGTGTTCCTTGTGTTGAAAGTCGACGCATCAGATTCTGCCATTGGGGCCGCACTGGAACAACTTGTGGGCGATCGTTTCCAACCTCTGGCGTTCTATACCAGGAAATTCTCTCCAGCTATAACCAAATACAGAGCGTATAACCGTGAACTCCTTGTTGCGTACACAGCTGTTAGACATTTTCGGCACCTGTTGGAGGGCCGCACGTTCACGATATTCACTGATCACAAGCCTCTCATCTACAGTCATCACTTGTCTGGGGCAAACAACACCGTGGCTGATGCACTATCTCGCATAGCCACCCCCTCTGCTCCGACGGATATCGAGTCCATCGACTTCAAGCAGATGGCTAAAGCTCAGGAGTCCGATGATGAGATGCAATCACTGCTCCACTCAGCCACCGGGCTTATGCTGAAACGGATCGCCCTGCCCAACTCCAACGTCAGCCTCTATTGCGACGTCAGCACCGACTTAGCACGCCCGTACGTACCGACCTCCATGCGGCGTTTGGTCTTCAACAACATGCATCGGCTGTCTCGCACGGGCATCCGCCCGATGCGGAAGCTCTTGACATCCCGTTTTGTGTTGCCAGCAATAAACTCCGACGTAGCTACATGGACGCAGTCGTGCACCGGATGCCAGCGATCAAAGGTGTCGCGCCACGTTACCTCGGCACACGAACATTTTGTTGTCCCGAATGTCCGGTTTTCGGTTGTACATGTCGGCCTGGTGGGCCCACTTCCCCCATCTGAAGGCTTTGCTTACCTGCTCACGTGCGTCGACCGTTAAACACGCTGGGTCGAAGCCTTCCCGATCCCAAACATTACTGCCGAGACTGTGTGTAGCGCCTTCTACAGTGGCTGGGTCTCTCGATTCTGCTGTCCTGACAAGATCATCTCCGACAAGGACCGCCAGTTTACTTCAGGGATCTTCCAGGACCTTGCCTCGCATCTTGGCGCCTCGCACCAAACGACTACGTGTTTTCATCCGCAGTCCAACGGCCTGGTAGAGCGCATCCACCACCCGCTAAAGAACGCTCTGCGGGCCCACGAAAATTTGCAGTGTACTCAAACGCTGCCTTCCATGCTGTTGGGTTTGCGGACTTCTTTCAAACCCGACATCAAAGCCTCAACAGCCGAGTTATTCTATGGAGAGACGCTTTGGCTACCGGGAGACTTCTTCCGTGAAACACCCACCCGGGTGGACTCAACCGACTTCCTTAGCTGGTTGAGATCTATCATGCGGACTGTCCGTCCTACAGAAACTTCAAGCCACTCTTCTGTGGCGGTATTCGTGTTTCCCGACCTCGCCACATGCTCGCATGTGTGGATCCGGAACGATACTGTGGAACAACCTTCGCAGTTCTGATATGATGGGCCCTTCGAAGTCCTCAGCCGTACCGAGAAGTATTTCACCTTATCGGTCAATGGAAAGCCTTCTAACACTTCCATTGTTCGGTTAAAACCCGCTTATCTCGACACCGCCTCCGAGTGCACCACGACGGTGCTGACACCTGTCCCGATCATCACGGCGCCCATTTAAGCCACCCCAGTCCAGACGGATGCCAAGCCGACAACGCCACCTGCAGCCCAGAAAACCGTGACGTTCGCAGCACTCCCGGACTCAACTCGTTCCACACGCTCTCGCCACAACATACGTCTTCCCTCTAGGTATCGTTGATCACTGGAGGGGGAGTAGTGTGGCGTCCAGTACTTATTGGACGACCCTCGTTCGACGCTCGACTAGAGCGTCCAATACTTATTGGACGGCCCTCGCTCGGCGCGCAAATAGAGCGCTTCGGACAACCACTTTCCACCAAAAAGGACATTGCACTCGAGAGGACAATTACCTGCTTGTTCTCTCACGACCCGCGCTCGACCTCGACGGACGTCCCTGGCCTCGTGCTCCACACGTGCGCCTCCACGTGCTTTTGCGATTTTCTGTGAGTTTTACATATTACTGTTGTTCCTTAAATTACCAATATAATTTCTACCTAATAAACAAAGCTGCAACTCGGAGTCAAAATCTACGAGCTGACTCTCCACAATTTGTTTCTGTGGGACCTAGGCCTTGGTTCCCACAATAGTTTCTACTACCTCACTACCTCCCACTCGGGGGGGCGTCACTGAGGGTGGTGACGTCAAAAAGGACATCCTTTTTGAATGGCCCCAAAGGGCGTCGTTTTATTTGATTCAAAGAACGAATGAGAACAAACACCACCTTAAGACCCGTCCAGACTATCAGAGGAAAATGAGGTCAAGCAATGTTTAGCCTGCCATTTTGAGATAATCCACATTTTCTATTAGTGTCCAGCGGCAAAACGTCAAAGAACTGTAGTGTTTGTTTTCCATTTCAAGTGGAAAACATAGACACAGAAATCAGAAATATAGTATAGTCCACCCAGATTGCACCAAATGGGTGGTGATTTCCAGTGGGAGGTGACGTCACCACACACTGACCTTATTACACCACTTGCTGAACCCGCGTTGACCTAATTACCGCTAATTACCCATCACCTTCGGGTTTGCCCTAATTACAACCCAAATAGTAAAATGACGTCATTGTCACTATTTTGTGATGTCATAAGAAGGCGGCCAATAAAAACGGCGCAAATTCAAATTTTTAAATTCAAAGCGGGAAATTCAAATTTTCAAATAATTTTAGAAATCTTAATAAAGAGAAGTAAATAATAACGTCACATGATTTATTACCATACATACATATAGCAGCACCATCTATATAATAAAAGTACTCAAATGGCTTTTCACTTCAGCAGTTAAACTGTCTGCCATCTGACCCACAAATGGTGCTCATGCTCAGTAGAGTCCAGCAGTTTTACTAGTGACCACATGTTGAGTGTCCTTTGTGTGGTCGTAAAAGCAGTAGTCTTGTAATAGAGTGAGTTGCAGTGGTAAGTTTTTCGTATATTGCTGGGATCTTTTAATACAAATGATAATGAAAATGATAATGTACATTTTATTTTGAGAATGTAACATGTAAGCTTGTATTGACAAAATGTATTTTTCAAAATTAATTGGCCTATTTGGTTTGAAATGCCAAAACGAAATATAAATTTTCAGTTGTTGGAGGAAATTTGCCAGGAATCCCTAAATGAGCTGCAATACTTAGAATTTGAGCACATTTTTAATGATACAATGGATAAATTGCTTATTGTCATCGCAACTCGATACTGCAGCCCTAGGGCTAAAGTAAGTAATTCCAGAAACAATGGCATCCTACATTTTTAATTAACTAAATGATCTGAATAATAGGTAATCAAATCAGTGGATTGGTGGACAAATGTTTGTCCTCTCTGTGATGACAAAATTTTCAAAAATGAACTGAGGGTTTCACGTGTACATTTTGATATGAGCCACAATGTCATTAACACCCATGCAGTATTTTCACCTAAACAGTTAAGGGTTGAATACCAATTGACCGGTTCTAGGACACCTTTGCCCTGGACATCGCTGCATAGTACCAGCACCAGCTATGGGATCCCAGAATGCATAGCGGCACCAAGGGAAAGTGCTCATGTACTGTATTTGGCCTTAAAAGGGAACTTTCGTAGTGTATGTTTTACAGCACGGTGGTCCTTTGCGGACGGCTGTCCGTTGATTTGTTTCCCGTGCTCGGTGAGCACGGGAAAGTCGCATGGTGGATTGGCCGCCTGCGCGTCATTGCGGGCGGGCGGCCGAAGCTGTCCTTTCCCGCTCTCGGTGAGGGCGGGAAAACGTCGGGTGATGTTGGCCGCCTGCGGTCCTTCGCGGACGGCTATCTGATGATTCGGTTTCCCGTGCTCACCGAGCACGGGAAAGTCGCATGGTGGATTGGCCGTCCGTGTCCTTTCGCGTGCGGCTGTCCGTCATCTTCTTTTCCCGTGCTTGGTGAGCACATGAAAATGGTGCGCGTCGACGGCCGTCCATGGTCTTTCTGTGGCGGCCGGACGGAGGTCCGTTTTCCCGTGCTCACCGTGCACGGGAATGTTGCGGTCGAAGTTGGCCATCCGTGATCCTTCGCGGACAGCTGATCGTCGTCTTCGGGATCCGGGGTCAAATCAGAGCGTGGTGGATGGTAACCACGCTCTGCTACCATTGTTGGGGTTGTTTGTGGTTTGACCCCGGACCAAAACAAGCTCCCAAGCAGAAACATTATTTAAGAATAAACTTACTTTTATTTAGAAGACAAAAATTGGTGATGTACTTTACATGGTGTCACAAAAGCAAGTGTCCAAAACAAGATGGCGGTCGGGACGAATTAACCCGGGCTGGTCCACCCGGGAAAATGAACCAAAAAGGGGGGACGGTATGGTGACTGCTAACTGACTCTGGTCAGTTGGCAGAAAAAAGTAAAGATAGAAAAGGGCCATTGAGTTGCCCTCGGTGAACTCGAACGCGGATGGGGCCCTGCTCGCAAGCTAGGTGAATGATTTTGCCCCACTCCACTGAAATGGTAACATTATTCAATTCAATTCAATTCAACTCAGTACCCTACAGTCAGCAAATAAATGCCATGTGGTAGGGGGGTCGTACCC
>JAUJYV010003003.1:0-11059 GCA_033995625.1 Ophyiulus pilosus | reverse complement strand
CGATAACGAGAAACAGCGTTGGCGGCCCGGAATGGCATTGGAATGTCATGCTTCGCATAGGGTAGTCCTTGACATTCCGGGCCTCCAGCGCTGTTTCTAGTTCTCGTTACCGCTATCGTTACCGTTTCGTTAACGTTAGCTGGCTCAAACTCTCTAATAATGGCCATATTTAATTGTTACGCCCATAACTGCGTAGCTTTTACGTGCACTAGATGGCGCTGCACTAATCTCCACCTGCAAGTAAGCTCGTGGCATGACTTTGGACTTTGTGGGGCTCTGACCTTTTGTATATGTGGTCTTAAAACAAATAGTTCGGATGCAGCTGCTAATATGGGATGCTCCCTGTTGACACTGGATCTCAGATATGGGCTTGTCCTTGATCTCACCTGCGCGCTTTCTTTAATTCAAAATGAATTTCAACGAGACAGCTGATGCTCAGTCATCGTGGCTTCATCTGCCCAAATCAACGCCAGGGTGCACAAATTATATATGGCCATATAGGGAAGTTTCATATACTACATGTATGGCCATATATGGCGTTTTATGTCCATATATTGAGGAAGAAACCCAATATGGGAAATGTCATATATGGACATATCAAAAATTTAACATTGTACATGGCATGCTTGTTTGACCATGCTTGTTTGTTGGAAAAATTATATATGGCCATATATGATATTTTCATATACATGCATGTCTGAAACATTTATGGCCATATATGGACATGTATGCGAATGTATGCTATGGTACGTTAGATATGTCTACCATTGGGCAAAAATTAGATATGGCCATATATACGCCATATAGGGAAGTTTCATATAGTGCATGTATGGCCATATATGGCGTTTTATGTCCATATATTGAGGAAGAAACCCAATATGGGAAATGCCATATATGGACATATCAAAAATTTAACATACGTGGCATGCTTGTTTGACCATATATGGACATACGTGCTCTGGTACAATATATATGTCCAACAGGGTGCAAAAATTATATATGGCCATATATGACATTTGCATATACATGTCTGAAACATTTATGGCCATATATGGACATGTATGCGAATTTATGCTATGGTACGTTAGATATGTATGTCTACCATTGGGCAAAAATTAGATATGGCCATATATGATATTTTCATATACACGTATTTCTGAAAACATGTATGGCCATATATGGCGATGCATGGACTTGTATTATTTATACAAAATATTGATATGGCACATACGATATATTTGTTACCAGGCCCGGATCCAGGGGATGTAGATATGGGGGACCCATATCCATATCTAATACTTCAACGTTTTGTTCTATATATGGCCATATATGGATATAAATCACATTTTCTTGAATGTTTTCCCACATATGGCCATATATGGCATCTTATTTCCAAACACGGATCTTTGCCAGTTAGAGAAATTACACTTCTCATAAAATAAGGCCCTTTAACCGCATATTAGGTCCTTGACGATTATTCCTAAACATATCTGAGTCCATATCCAACTCAATACTCCTAAATGTTGATATGGCAACAGGAACATATCTAACTATAAAGGGGTTTAATTTTCGCCATCGTTAAACCTTAAAACCCCGGTGTCTAATGGCCCATATCCACGCGTTAAGTCCTTAGGGAAAGGACCTTTTCCAATATGGAACACATATCTCTCCTCCTAACGACCATATCCAATAGGGACCACTCTAATCGATCCTAGATGAAGGGAATGGTCCGTTTGAAAAATGTCCCTCTTGGGTCGTTTAGGTCCCGAAGCATCTCATACATGGACTTATATAAAATCCCCCATTGGCATCCATTAATGTCCTACAAAAGCATTGTCCTTATGATGAAGACGGCCCTTTAGTGGATATGGGTCCTAAAGGAGGAATAGTTATTAACCGCGATGGTGGCATTTCACCATATTTATAACATCCAGATCTGGCTTTTATGTTCTAATCACCGCCATAACCAAACCTGTATGTTCCTATTACGATTATTAACGATATAATGAATGGGCCTTTTGGGGAACATATGGATTCCAAGAAATTTGCATTAAAATACTAACCGGTATTGATCAAGGGCGGATATGGGAGGGTCCAAACCCACCTTAGATATGGATTCGAGTGGAATTTGTGTGGAGAAAACTATATATATTGTACGTTATATGAATGGAAACGGAAAATCCCAGATATGGCCATATATACATTTTTCTTCTGGGATGTCATATATGAAAATAGAGTTTGAGCCATCCAACGTTAACGAAACGATAACGTTAACGAGAAACAGCGCGGGAAGCCCGGAATGGCATTGGAATGCCATGCTTCACATTGGGTAGTCCTTGACATTCCGCTGTTTCTGGTTATCGTTATCGTTATCGTTCTCGTTCCCGGTCTCGTTACCGTTAACGTTTCGTTAACGTTGGATGGCTCAAACTCTCTAATTATATGAAAAGGGACCGTTTTGAAATTCCCGCCGCTCACGTGCCGTTGAGAGCGCGTGCCAGTCGCGCGTGCTCGCGGAAGAACGTAACCATGGAAACCGGTAGGCACGTGAGGGTGTTCCATTTGCGTTTTCGAACAAGATGGCGGCGATTTTTCGAATATTTTTGTGCGCTAAAATTCAATTTTTCAATTTTTCGCATCTTTAAAACGCTTTATTTGCATGAAAATAAGCGTTTTTATTTCTAATAAAGAATATTGGCGATGTACAGAAGCTCAAGTACGTTCCCTGATTGCTAAACGTGTAAAAAAAACTCGTAGCCGGGGGATGAATTTCACGAATAAGTCTCCAGAAAATGGCGACGATTTTTATAGAATTAATTAGATTATAAATTTGTATTTGTGTTGACGAAGGTGTGGGTTTTTGTTTTTGGTATTCAAACAATCGACGTGTGTGTTGCTCAATATTAAGGCATATGGCGAAATGTTGAACCCCATCAAAGTCAACACGAGCACAAACAGAAGCGAGGCTTTATTTAATGTCTTGTTTTGCTATTCAAACTGAACTTAAGCTAAATATAAATCAACCAATGTCAAGGTTGGATTACATATACGGTGCAACCCTCGTAATTGCACATCGACCCGGCAAGCCCAAAAGGTGCAATTAACCGGTTTATGCACTTATCCGGTCACAATTTCGTACAAAAGTTGCACATGGGGCTCGTAAATAAGTGCATTTATCCGGTGTGTGCAGTTATCCGGGTTCAAATCATGTACAAAACATAGGGCAAAAGTTCAGGGCGTGGAGAATATGTGCAATTATCCGGTCTGTGCAATAAGCGGGTTCGACTGGACTGGAAACGTGCAGTAGATGGGATTTTTGGCAAGCCCCACTTTCAACTTTTGTATGGAATTGTGACCGGATAAATGCACATATTTGGCAAGCCCCACGTGCAACTTTTGTGTGGAATTGTGACCGGATAAATGCACATATTTGACAAGACCCACGTGCAACTTTTGTATAGAATTGTGATCGGATAAATGCACATATTTGGCAAGCCCCACGTGCAAGTTTTGCATGAAACTGTGACCGGATAATTGCACAAACCGGTTAATCGCACATTTTTGGATTGTCGGGTCGCTGTGCAATTAAGCGGGTTCGACTGTACACATATATAGACTAAAACATGTCCATATATACATACTGTAACACCATAGCCAACATCTGACACTTTCCAGTTCAGCACCCCCTAGCGGCGTACGGGCTTTTAAACACTGTTTTAGCTTCAAGATGGCCGGTTTCAGCGCAACCGCACGCAAAATATTGAAACAGAGATAGGTGTAAAATGAAACGCAAATTCATGGTATTTTATTACAAATTAAAAATACACACATGATATTTAGGAACTATAGAACTTAATCCTCGGCTATATTTTGATCGGATACGATCGGATATGGGCGTGTTTTTTTCACTTTTCTACTGCATTTGAAACACTCCTGCCTAATTTACAAAGATCTATTTTACAATGCTATGTATTAATATGTAAAAAAAAAAAATGGAACACACTATATATGGATCTAGATATGGGCCCACGAGTCCTTCGATTTGCCATTGGTAGCCGGGTGGAAAAATTTGATAGGGCCAGATTTGAAGTGTCTAAGCATGTATGACCATAAACAGCTGTGAATTTTAATAAATTCCTGAAAACTTGATATGGTCCATATCTGAATTTGATATTCTCCACAAGTCGGCCATTATTCCATATATGGTCATATATGGACAAAAATGGCAAATATGTCTAATTTTTGATATGGCCATATGTCATCTTGTCCATAATTTTTGATATGCCCATATCTGGCATATTGTCCATAATTTTTGATATGCCCATATCTGGCATATTGTCCATAATTTTTCACATAACAAATGCTTACTGTAATGGAAAGTGCGTCTATCTGGACATATCAGAAATAGAACACGTGTGTCCGAGTGGAAAAGCCATATATATACATATATGGGCATGTGTGGGTCAAGTATGGGTCATATAGCCATGTATGGGCCTTAATTAGGTACTGATGATCCATAGTTAGATATGGCCCAAAATTTGCAAATTTGGTTTGATATGGCCATATATAGACAAATTTGGCCATATACGGCGTGTCCAATTTCTGGTCTAGCCATATATGGAACGAGCCAGATATGGACATATATAGAAATGTGTCAATTATTCGCATAAATGATCATTTATGCCCTTATAAGGGCATGTAGGTTTTCCATTTTTGATAGTCATACATTCATATACAGTCGAACCCGCTTAATTGCACAAACCGGATAAATGCACATTTGTGTAAGCCCCGCGTGCAACTTTTGCATGGAATTGCAACCGGATAATTGCACAAACCGGATAAATGCTAATTTTTGTAAGCCCGTGTGCAACTTTTGCATGGAATTGTGACCGGATAATTGCATAAACCGGTTAATTGCACATTTTCGGGTCGCTGTGCAATTAAACGGGTTCGACTGTATGGTTTTTTCCATATCTAATTTTTCCACCGAGAAAATAACGAAAATAATCCGTGTTTTTATATCGCAAAAAAAAATGGTTTTATGAAATTTTCAATTAAATTAATTTGGGGTCTTTATTAAAAATTATAATGAGCAATTTTCGTATTTAATCTCCAATTAATTGCAATTGGTGCAACCCAAAAATGAGGAATTTGTAATTTTGAGCTTATTGTTATATACAAGAGGGGGGAGAAAAAAAAGCATATCAACCCCCATATACGAAACTACGAAGAAAATAATGAATTGTGTACTTAAGGAATGTAATAAAAGGTTGATTAGCAATTAATCGACCTTTAATATAAATTTAATATAAATAGCAGTAGGCCTAACGCACATTCACTTTTTAAACACCTGCTTTTTAATCACTTTTTGCTAATTTGTTTTTTGTTAATTGAGCTGCATGGCTTAATCCTCAATTAACTAATTGATCAGGGTTGATTTTTCTTCTTAATTAATGTTAATTAATGTAATTAATGACTAGTAATTAAAATAAAAATGGCGTCCATCTTGACTAGATTAAATACACGCAATTTCAAATATTTATTACAGGATTTTTCAGCCCCTTTTTTAGTGCATTGAGATCAGTGGAATAACTCCATATCAAGTGCCATATCTAAGTGATTTAATTCCAAATGAGCCATATCTAAATTATACGCATGCTCGTAATATTCATTCCGGATAATCGAACTGCTGTATATTTCTACGTGAAAAATGCCATGTATGAAGTTGTGGTACACGTTATATATGGCCATATATGCCCCATATACGTGTATGTCGGATACATACCTGATATGGTCATATATGGGGCATAAAATGCCATATAAAGAAAATATATGGGGCATAAAATGCCATATAAAGAAAATATATGGGGCATAAAATGCCATATAAGGACATATATGAGGCATAAAATGCCATATAAGGACAAGGACATATATGGGGCATAAAATGCCATATAAGAACATATATGGGACATAAAATGCCATATAAGGACATATATGGGGCATCAAATGCCATATAAGGACATATATGGGGTATCAAATGCCATATAAGAACATATGGGACATGAAATCCATATAAGGACATATATGGGACATAAAGTTCCATATATGGCCGTATATGTTTTATTAAACCCTGGATTGTATGGTCCACGTGTAGGGACCACATTGTAAGGACCATATGTCATGCTTCTCAATGTGGCTCGATTATCCGGAATGATTGAGATGGCGCTGCTGTGTTATCTAAGGGTCCAAAAAAAATCTGAAATTTGTGTAAAAATAATAAGAAATTTGAAATTTTTTGTTACAAACTTTGACATTTTTTATTAATTTAAAATGCTGCTTTAGAGATTCGTTAACAGATGGCGCTGTTTTTCAACTTCCGGCGCCATCTGTGTGAAAATGTGGCAAAAGTGAGAATGGCGCTTCATGCAAATGACGTCATGTAGTAAAACCACGTGATCTTCAATGCGTTTCAATGAGTTAATTAACTGAGCATTTTATATAAAGACATGATAACTTATTATGTACAATGCGCTACTCAAATGGGACAGGCACTAAAGATGGCGGATATGGCCAGATATGGCCAGATCTGGTGTGATATGGCCCTAGGTTACGATACTAGACATGACCAGGAACGATGGTTTTCACGGCTCTCATCCTGCTCTAATCACGTTACATTTAGTTTAAACTGGGACTAAAGATGGTGGATATGGCCAGATCTGGTCTGATGTGGCCAGATCTGGACTGATATGGCCCTTGCTATCGAGTATCATCTATGAAACATTTCGACTATGGTTCTTTTGTGACCTTAAACGTAATTCGATTTGTGGAAGCTGTTCCTACGTATCAAATTTTGATATGGCCAGATCTGGCCATATCAAGTTACGGGAATAACTCCATATATGATCCAATTTTCGGTCAATTTAAAGTTGCAATTTTAGATATGGCTACAGTACATGCAAAATCTTTCTTCGAGATTTGTTTTACATTTCATTACTGGAATTTTAGATATGGGCAGATATGGCCAGATATGGTATTATGCTTGGTCTTCACACCTTACTTCAATGCGAGTCCAAAATGAACGATACAGTATATGGTAAATGATGAACAGGGCGACATATACACGGGTACTTCAAAAATTATTGAACATGTAAAAAAAATGCATTACTCATGACGTCATAAATAAGGAAAGGTCCATGTATGTGACTTGTGACGTCATATTTTAATAAAACGACGACGTCTTAGTATATTAATATCAATGAAGGTCGCCAATAATGATCACTGACGTCATAAGTAAAAAAACATGACGTCATATTATATGTATGGAAACGTGACGTCATATTTCAATAAAAATGATGTCTAAATGCAATGAAAATGACGTCATAGGTGAAATTCAATGTATAACTTTGTGATAATGACATCATATTTCAATACAAATAATGTCTTGATCCATTACGTGACGTCATAAGAGAGAATTCAATGCATATCTTTTTGATAATGACGTCATATTTCAGAACAAATGACGTCTTGATCCATTAAGCATTAAGTGACGTCATAAGCATTAGGTGTTTGGACATGACGTCATAACTTTATAAAATTACATCATCAGAATTAAATGTGTGGCTTTGTGATAATGACGTCATATTTAAATAAATAATTGTCATGATTCAATATAAATGACGTCATAAGCTAGAGGTAAATGTGTAGCCATTTGATAATGACGTCATATTTCAACGCATATGCTTTCATGAATTTAATGACGTCATAAGCTAAAATAAAACTTGTAGCCATTTGAAAATGACGTCAAGTTTCAATAAAATGATGTCATGATCCATTAAAATGACGTCACAAGCACTGATTAAATATCTACATTCTAAGCGTTTGATCATGACGTCATAACTCAATGACATCGTAAGCCATAAATATGTGGCCGTGCAATAATGACGTCATATTCCAATGCAACTCCTGTCATATTTCAATAAAAATGACGTCATAGATTAAAAATAAATGTGTAGCCATTTCATAATGACGTCATAGGCCACAATTAATTAACATTGCACCTATGCGGTCATGACGTCATAGTTGTTCAAAAGATGATGTCATAATTCAGATATAGCTTCAGATAGAAACTCGCACAAATATTTCTGTAGGACCTAGGACCTTGTCACTGAGCAATGTATTTCTGAGAGTCCAATTAGTTTATTTTTCAGTCACCCTGTAGATGATCAGATATGGCCAGATCTGGAACGACTTCCCTCAAAGCTTAGTCTCCATCTCCAGAAGTGCCTGTCCCACATCTTTCAAAAGGTCCATATTTTAAGAAGAGGCCCTAGCCTTTGAAGTACTTGCGAGTAAGTTCCTCCTTGGGTCCTATACAGTGTCCATGCATGCTGTTTGTGGTGCAGCGCGGTGTCCTTTGGGCTTGTTTCGCAACACACATACATACAGTTCATCTGAAGACGGACATCGAGGCCTGATGCTCTAGGGCCTTTCTCCGCAAGGAGGCGATACTGGTGCCCCTCCACATGTCCCCAGTGTCACTCATGGTCATACTCATGCCCGTCATGCCCATACTGCAGGCGATCTGCGGGGGCGGAGAGGCCCCCGTGTTGGGTGGTGATGTTTGGGACCCAAGACCAGGGCCCATTGAGGCGTTGAGGCCGTAAGGGGACTGGTAGACCGAAGCGCCGTTGGAGCCCATTGCCAGTCCTCCAGACTGGTTCATGCCACCATGCATGGTCACTCCAGGGGAGGACAAAGGGTTTTGGCCCAAACCCTGGCGCTGGAGGGACGATGTAAGGGGCAGTGTGGTGGTGCCCATACCTCCACCCATGCTGGTCATCGGCCAACGGGCGTCGGCGGTCCCAAACGAACAAAGGCCCTCGCCGAAAGGGGGCAGGCCGTGAGAGGGCAAAAAGGCCCCAGGCGTCCGGAAGACGTTCGTGGTCTTCTTGCGCTTCTTCCATTTGGCACGACGGTTCTGGAACCAGACCTGCAAAGAACAGGAAGGGAGAATAAGGTTAATGAATCTCGTGTGGCTTGATATGGCCAGATATGGCCTGATATGGCTAGGAGATATGGCGATCTCGATTAATCTAGCGAGCAATTAGCATAGAAAAGCTGGCAGATGACGTCATGGACGACAACACGTGACCATCTCAAGATCTACTGAGTTTAATGTGTCATGTGGCTGATATGGCTAGATATGGCCTGATATGGCTAGTAGATATGGCGATCTAGGCACATCTCCCATTAATCTAGCTAGCAATTAGAATAGAAAAGTTGGGAGATGACGTCATGGACGACAACACGTGACCATCTCAAGATCTGCAGAGTTTAATGTGTCATGTGGCTGATATGGTTAGATATGGCGAATTGATTTAACGAGTAATTGGCATGGAAAAGCAGGGAGATGACGTCATCGACGACATCACGTGACTGCAATTGCAATACTCTGATTCTGATGATCTGAAGAGGTCATCAATACCTTGTCTGATATGGCTAGATATGGCAATTTAACCAGATCGGAATTAATTTAACAAACAATGCAATTTAAAAAGCATGGACAAGTTGGGAGATGACGTGACGTCATGGAAGACATCACGTGACCATCTCAAGATGTGTCTTAATGTCTCTTAATGTGTCACGTGGCTGATATGGCCAGATATGGGTATCTGTTGCCATATCCGACATGTCCATATATGAAATTTCTCACATATGAATTTTTGCAGCGTGTACATGTATTTTGTTTCGTATTTCTATTTGGCAATTCCATCAAATGTTAATTAGTTAATCGAGGCTTAATTAAGTGCGTTAGTGAATAATAAATGTTGGTGTTTTTGGCTAATTTCTCTTAATGCAGATTAGTGTTTTATTCGCTTTTAATTAAGCGCCGAGAAGCAAATTAAGCTCCAATTTGGCCAAACGAGGCTTCGTTTTCTAATCCACAATTTCTATTTACATGAAATTTTAATGAAAATCTACGCATTTCATTTTTAACGCGCCGATCTTTTAATTAAATTGCAACAAAATGAGCTTTTTCCTGCAATTTCTGTATTCAAATATTAATAAACGCGAGAAAGAGGCACAAAAATAAGCTTCAGAATATGCAGGGTGGACCACAATTCCTAGCCACCATAATAACCTTTGACCCGTAACACTTAGGACAAAATGTCAAATTAGGAAAGGGAAGATAATGGTCCGTTTGTATCAAATCAACCGTTTTCGTCTTCATTGGCAATTATTTAAACTTTTTACGATGTTTTTAAGAGCTGAGGGCAACGTCAAATGATAGCTTCACTGCAGCACAGTGATGCACTGCAGTGAAGCGACCTACAATTACACGTATTGTGTGATAAACGTATTTTACTGATATGATTTCCAGAGATGACATGTTATACTATATCCTCCGAGTGATATTGCACAATTTAATGACAACATTAGCACGAATCAGGGTGTAAAAGTTCATGTTTGAATTCCTCAATCACGCAATACTTGTAATTGTAGGTCGCTTCACTGCAGTGCAGAACTGTGCTGCGGCGAAGCTGCCATTTGACATTGCCCTCAGTTCTTAAAAACATCGTAAGAAGTTTAAATAATTGCCAATAAAGACGAAAACAGTTGATTTCATACAAACGGACCATTCTCTTCCTTTTCCTAATTTGACATTTTGTCCCAAGCGTTACGGGTCAAAGGTTATTACCTGGATTTCCGTCAAAAATAGTCATAGTTAAAATATAACAAAGTCAGTGGATAGAGCACACGTCACTTCCTGTTTAACCGCATTAACAGAATGTTCATAACTATAAGATTTAAGATGAAAAAGTGGGGTGCTAAGGAATTCTGGTCCACCCTGTATACCCAGATATGGCATTTGTGTCAATAGAGAGTTTGAGCCAACCAACGTTAACGAAACGATAACGATAACGAGAAACAGCGCTGGCGGCTCGGAATGGCATTGGAATGCCATGCTTCGCACAGGGTAGTCCTTGACATTCCGGGCCGCCAGCGCTGTTTCTCGTTATCGTTACCGTTTCGTTAACGTTGGCTGGCTCAAACTCTC
>JAUJYV010003002.1:0-11062 GCA_033995625.1 Ophyiulus pilosus | reverse complement strand
GGTGGTCTGGCGACCTTGGGGTCAAGGTGCGTAGGTTAAGGCGCCAAAATCATGGCCTGTGATTTGGCGGCCTTACATGCGAGGTTCCACTGTATTCGATCACCCAAAACTTAGATTTGAATTTGTAAGGCGCGCATAAGCGCGCACTTAAATAGTAGGTAGCTTGAAAACCAACAGTAAAGCATAAGATTCATAAAGATTGCGAGCGATTAAAAAATTGGTAGAGCACATAGATACAAAGGCACCATCATTCACAACTATTGAATCACCCGCAGAATGGAACCATTTCAATTTTTTAGTTGCCTGGATTAAAAACTCGGTAGTGCACGATGTATTGAAACTAATGCATTTCATTTCTGTGATTAATTACAATTTGCTCAGAAAAAATCACTATAGTGCGTGCCAACCTATCACATTCTTTTTGCATGTATCGTGTCAACAAACTAATTGATAACGCATATGTGCTGCTGGAAAATACGGAAAAAACGTGAATGCAGAGATGGTAGTTTCCTTACAAACGTCACATTCACAGAAGCCGTAATGTAACATGATACCACCAAAAAAACTGCAAAGCAGATGGGAAGGAAAAGGGGGGATTGTAATATGAACCTTAATGCTTACCTGAAAAACCCGGTCAACGTGGTTCTTTGCCGTGTCATCATCCACCTGGGGTTCAATAGATTTTCCAAGGAGGCCATAAATAGACGTAACAATGTTTAGCATTTCCTCCTTCGTTATGCAACCGTCGCGATTAATGTCGTACAAGTTGAAAGTCCAACGAAGTTTTTCTTCCAATGTTCCCCGCAGTAGAATAGACATTCCAGCAGCAAAATCCTGTTGAAAATGAAATAAAGCTATAAACAACAAGGGAATGCCTTGGAAAGTTTAATTTAAAAAATTACCCTTTCTGTCACTTTGGCAATGGTGTATTCAAGTAATATTTTTATCCCTTCTTAATGTACTTCCTAATGTTAAGGTCCATTTCAGGGCATAATTTTAGGGCCCCTATTTAGAATCTCACTTTAAGACCACAATTTAGGGCCTCATTTTAAGGTCCCTATTTAGGGCCTAATTTTAAAGCCCCTTTTTAGGGCTTAATCAAGGCTCAGATTATGTATCTCTGAAATTTTATTTGGTGTTGCCATATAGCATGAAGCTACAGCAACAATTTATTTTATCCTATTTCACCTTGCAGTTATACTATAAAAAGCATGCAGGATGAACTTATGGTTTATATTTTGTTAAATTATAAATAAAAATATTTTTTGAAATTAAAATTTACTAAATATATGCATCTAAATTGTTTATCTTATTTCATTAGCATAATTGGAGAATTATCAAATCATAATACATATTGTTTCTTTATTTGTTTTCTTAAAACATTAAATTTTTGCACTTTCAACAAATATTTTTATCTAAAAATGAAGACTAAATGACTATAACTTTGCATCTTTGGAAAATTTCTCAAGGGATACCTAGAATCTACTATTCATCTACTAAAATAAAACCTTACATTTCAGTACCTCATTTTTAGCTGAAAATCAACTAAAATTTACTACAAATTGAAATTTTTAGCAAAAACGAATAAAGAAACAATGTATATTACGATTTGATAATTCCCCAATTGTGTAAATTAAACATGATAAACAAGCTAGATGCAAATATTCACCTCCAACCTCAATGAGACAGTCTCTATCAATAGGGGTACTAAGACAAACTTTTCACTTGGGCAGTTAGGCTATCTGCATTTGGCCCACATATGAAGCACATTAGATGTAAATTTTGCAACAAATAACTACAACAATTGAAGTTTAAGAAAACAACAATAAAAGCCTGATTTTGTATCTGAATGACATAAGAGAAAATTGGACAAGTGTTTTCAGTAAACTCAACTTAGTTGCTGCAAATATTCAAATCAAAATACAATCCACAGGTTTGCCAGCTAAGAGAAAGTAATTTCGAACACCATTTGCAGATAAAAAGTTTGTGATATGGACAATTCAGAAATTCCAGTTGAAGATCACATCAAGATGCAAGAGTTTAACAAAATTCTGGAATCTGTTGTTGGGAACTTGAAATGGTGATATAATGCTGTAAACAAAATTTGTACATCATTTGAATTTTGTGGCAATAATTAACAGCTAATTATCAGTGCAAATTATCTGAGGATGCTGACATATATAAGTAATGAATATGCTTGTTATATTTCTAAAGAAATTGTTGATGAAATAATCCACTTTAAATCCATACACATCAGTACCCTAGGTGAAAATCAATTGTTACACCTTGAATTATTAAATAAATTAAAAGAATTGCTTAAAGATACTGTGTTTCCCAACATATACATTGCATTGAGAATATTTTGTACAATTTCAGTAACTGCAGCCCAGGCTGAAAAATCATTCAGTGTATTAGCAAAACTTAAAATCGTGTTAAGATCTAGTAAGTGTCAAAACCACTTCAATAGTCTAGGAACATTAACTATTAAATCAATATTAACCAGACAATTAGATTTCGATGACATTAAAATGTTTGCCAATAAAAACAGCAGGAAAGTTGTATAGCAAAACTAAATGCAGTTATTTATGATGCAGATAATTTTTTAAATAATTTTAAATGTATGTTTATTGGTAATTATTTATTGGCAGTGTGGCTATTTTTACATATTGCACAGTAACTTGAGTATAAGATAGGGGCATTGGATTGCTAGTTGGTTGTAAGGTAAAATTTTTGAGTAGGTTGTATTTATCTAGGGGATGATCCAACCAGGAGAGGAATAGACGTGCAAAGGGAGCGAGAAGTAGTGGAGGTTCTGATGGCTGTTTTCCATATATTAAATGTTAAGGAGAGGAGTGTGATGTTAGTTAGTAGGGATGGCTCCGGTTTCATTGTATAAAAGGTAAGCTGGGATAGTGGGGCCGAGTCCGAAGATTCTTCTCAAGCATTTTTCTTGGAATGTATCCAGAGTAAATGGGGTTTATCAAGCCCATTGCGTTGCACTATACATAAGTATGAAGGTAACGTATAGAGTTAAAAATAGAAAGGTGGATTTTTGTGCGGTTGAGTCTTTCGTCTATAAATGTATTGGTAAGTTGATAAGCTTGTCTGGAGAATTTAGTTTTCAAATTAGTTGTGTGTGCTTGGGGGGAGCCTGTGTGGAACAATTTCACCCCCAGGTAGGTCCAGCTCTTCACGATCTCGAGGGGTGTTGTGCCCCAGTGGAATGTTTTAATGAGTTTGCATCTCTTCCTCCGCCCAAATATTAGTATTTATGATTTCTCCGTGTTTAGTGTTAATGAATTTAGTTGCATGTATTTTCGCAACGACATGAAGGGTCAGCTTAGTGCCTATCTTGTTGGTGTTGATTGGTATGTAATGTATGCTAATTGCAACCAGGTTTGATAAATAAACCCCTTTAAATCAACGTATTAATTGAGGTGAAGTATGTGACATGAGAGAGGAAAGTATCTTGTTACATACATGGGGGCGCACATTTGGGTATTTTGCCTTGGGCGTCGAATTTTCTCCCTACACCTCTGCATGTAGACGACTTTTAACTGTGCATACTTGTTTGTTTCATTTAGAAATAAAAAGTTGTTCTTGCACTTCAAGTAGAATTATTGACCAATTTCTTAAAGCTGAACAAAACTAAAGCTATCAAAATAATGAAAACCAACTGAGACTATTACCTCGAAATTTATTTTTCCGTTTTGCTCCAGGTCGAAACAGTTGAAAACGTAATGTGCATATTTGCTTGAATCTGAGAAAAACAAAAGGAGTAGAAATTAGCATATTTCACACACGTTTGATTACATATTCGATCTTATATCAGTTTACTTCAAAGCTCTTATCTAATACTGATGTTTGAAGTTACAGAGACAGCAACATCTAGTAGATAATACATTTGAGGGATATAGAGACTAGATAGCATTTAGAATTCAATTATCTTTAATAATAAATATATTATTATGATGGTTTTCCCAACTTAGACTTACTTGGATTTTCATACATTATTTATTACTTTTCTTCTAGTACATAATGCAATATGCAATAGATTTCATATTCAGTGCAGCTATTAATACTGTACATGTCATATACATCTGTAATGTAGTGCCTTTTATATTTAAAGGCCACACCACACATGCGGTATTTGGTTAGTTTGACGTAGCTACTCGTCTATTTCCTGCTAGTGTGTATCGGTAACTCACCTACTCGGCTAGAAACTCGCATTTTCCCTTGAAAAGTCGGGTATTTTGTCCCGAATCAAAGCAAGCGAATATTTGCTTAGACGAAAAGTTGCCCTGGTACACATATTCGTTCAAATTATCAGCAGGATTACTTCGATTCGAAAAATGTGTTACATTTCTGAATGAAATTGTCAATGAAATTTTAAATAAAATTTATGAAAATTTATGATTTGAATTAACATGTCGATCGACATGACAATTCAAGTGAATGATTTAACATGACGATCAACAGTCCATCACCTTGCACAATTTTTCCATCTCACATCATTATCTAATATTTACATGTTGATTGACATGATAATTCATCCACTTTAAATCATTTATAATTCATTTAAATTGATACATCTGATCAACTCTGACAAATAACACTGGTCAACAATTTTTGAGAAAAAATTTGTATCTTTGATTTTCTTGTGTTTTTTCTATGTATATTAGTGCTGTGACTACAAAAATGTTTTTAAACAATAGTAATAAGTTCCAGTAGAGAAAATATTGGCAAAGATTGTTTTGCTTATATATTTATCAAAGTTCAAAACCTAAATTGACATTATTCAAACAGAACTTTACTAGAAATTTCATAAAGACAGTTCTAAGTGCCATTATAATAGTTCTTTGTAATGATGAAGTATATATGAAACATAGATCCTCTGCATTACACCGTTTTCTTCTTCTTTGCCTGTCGCTTGTATTGTACATCTGGGGCATCTCTCACGACAGTCCAAGAGTAATCTGCTAACATCGCAGGACTCCATTTTCCCTGATACCTGTTTTCCATCGTCGATATATCCTGATGGAAATGTTCACCATGTTCATTGCTAACTGCACCACAGTTATCAGGGAAGAAGTCCAAATGAGAGTGCAGGAAGTGAATCTTCAAGGACATGTTGCAGCCTAATTTCTGGTAGGCTAAGAGAAGTCTCGTATCAAGTTCTTTATAATTATCTTCATTCTTGTTTGCCAGAAAATTCTCCACCACAAGTTTGAATGATTTCCAGGCATTATTTTCTAAACTGCGAAGGATCTGATCATAATGTCCATATTTCATAAGTTTACGTATCTGTGGACCTACAGAGGCTGACAAAAGTTGTAGGACGATCCAATTATTTTTTATAACATTAGTAAATGAAATGCTATAGCTTCAGACCAAATGAGTAAAACATTCCTAACTATATATGAAATCTTGCTATTCAATTTGGAGTTTTGTCAAGTGACAAAATATGCAATTTAATCCAGAAAATAAAAACTGCATGGCAAAAGTTTTAGGACAATCAACAATTTTAATTGCAAAGTAAATTAAAAAAGAGTACATGGTTAATACTTGACAGAAATTATTATTTGGTGGCTCATCCTTTATCTTCAATCACAGCAGCACACCTGCGAGGCAATGACTCCACCAATTTTTGATAGGTTTCAGTTGAAATCTTCTCCCATTCAGCATGAAGACTTTGAAGCAGGTCACCTTTCGAGGAGTGCTTTTTTGGCCCACGTTACGCCCAAGAACTTCCCAGATGAGTTCTATTGGATTTAAATCTGGGCTTTGGCTAGACCACTGCGAAACTAATTTTTGTATGTAAACCACTGCTTGACTGAATTTGCAGTGTGCTTTGGATCGTTGTCCTGTTGGAATTACCAACCCCTCGGCATTTTCTGGTGAGCAAATGGTAACGTGTTTGTCCAGGATATTTCTGTATACCATTTGTTCCATTATTCCATCAATAGGCACAAGTGGATCCATTCCATCAAAGGAGAATGCACCCCAGACCATCTGTGAACATCCCCCATGTTTCACAGTTGGAGTTTGGTACTTGGGGTCATGTCTGTGGCCCTTTGGACGACGGATATAACGCCTACCATTACTTCCAAACAACAGAAATTTGCTTTCATCACTCCATAGTACTTCCATTCATTGTTAGTCCAGTGTTGATGCTCTTTGGCAAACTTCAAATGAGCGACCCTATTCTTTTTACTGATGAGAGGTTTCTTCACAGAAACTCTGGCAAATAAGCCAGCTTCTGAAAGGCGTCGTCCAACAGTCCGACCACTAATTTTGATGTTAAGTTGTTCATTAATTTCTCGTGCTATCACAGCAGCATTTTTTATCGCATCACTCATTGATTTCCTTCTAATGAGTCTGTCTGTGTGTGATGTTGTTTTCCTAGGCCTTCCTGATCTTGACTTGTCTTGGAAGCTCCCATTCTCATGATCTTTCTTCACTGTATAACCCACAGTGGACTTTGAAACCAGAAGTTCATTAGAAATGTGGGCGTAAGACATGCCCATCTCTACCTTTTTCATTATTCGCTTATGAAGTGCAACTGGAGTAAATGGAGCCATTCTAAAGCAAACTATGAAATACATTATCACTAACTAACATTAACTAGTGATTACTAAAGCCTAAATAATGTACTTACCAGTGAAGGTGGCAATGACAAATGACTGTCCTAAAACTTTGGCCATGCTGTTTTTATTAAATTGAATTAATTTGCATATTTCTCCACTTGACCAACCTCCAAATTCAAAAGCAATCTTTCATATATAATTAGGAATGTTTGACTCAAGGATCAATGCATTGCATTTATTAAAGTTATCAAGAATAATTGGATCATCCTAAAACTTTTGTCAGCCACTGTATAAACACACCTTCCTTTATTTTGGCCTCACTAATTCTTGGAAATTTTTCTTTTAGGTACTTGAAAGTTATGTTATGTTAAATGGCTCAAACTCTCTAAAGATGTATGTGAATACGTATTTGCCAGAGAATATATGTTCCCTAATGTCAACTCGATGGTTGGATGAAAGCTTGGAAGTGAGCTTGAGTTTTGTTCCTTCATTTACTTAAATTTCACATTGGAATTAATTTTCAAACGTTTCTACAGTTTGGTGGGACACAAATGTTGGTAGTAACCGTGCAATTTCATGTGTGGACAGCTCATCGTTGGAGGCAAGAGCCTTAGTGTGCCTTTGGTCCCAGGGAAACAGTTTTTTGGGTCTACCCGACTTTTTTTGGCTCCATACTCCTGACCTTTTGTTATGGCATTTTTAAAAACAGTTTGAACATCCTATTTTGGTGGCTATATTCCTCGTGGCAGTCTCTTGCCAAGGACAAAGTAAATCTTACTGATTTCCTTTTCCTCAAGGCATGGTAATATGGTGCACATTTCTGTATTACAGCAAGTAAATCCGATGTAGATGACACATCAAATGATGTATGCAAGCCTGCATATGCAAATTGGTTTGTAGACTGGCATTGTAAGAGTATGCATCTTGCATTCATACTTTATTTACAGGTTGAAAATGACATTTTTTTCTCATAAATAAATCTGTTCTCCATTTATCATTACACTGTAAAACTACACAGTAAAACTAATTGTTTCATAAAAACTAGAGCTAAACTTCGTTTTTTAATGTCATACCCTTTTTCAGCACAGAAAAATTAGTTATAATTGACTGATTTCGTAACCGATACATTTTGGCAGTTGACCAGTGTAATCGTTGTTCCCAAATTTTCCCCAATATTCCGCGAATACGCATGTGTGTGGCGGTGACCTTGCCACTTGGCAATCACTTGTGTGAATAATCGCCACTCACCCAATCACCGCATGGGTGGCACCGCCTTAAGAAGAATAAAAACTGGAATGGCTAGTGGAATGTTGTACCATAACTTCAGGGTTTCCATACTTCACCAGGTTGGAAAAAACCAAATATGGGTCATGCATGAACATACTCGTATATGACCAGATAAGTCCATAAATGGCCAGGTCCATGTATGGTCATACTCACCCATACTATGTATATCTTCGTGAATGATATGAGCGAACTTTGCTGAGTCAGATTGTCCTGTTGGACTGCTGGAGTCCAGCTCATTCTAGATGACTGAGCTAAGTGTCAAGCATATAGTTTTGATAAACATTGTTTTCATCTTGAATAGAAAACATTTTGAAGCTTGTCTCCTGGCTGTGTCTCACATATTCTTTAACAAAGTTAGTCTGCTTTAAGGAATTAATTTTGGGCTTAACTTTTGGGATTGTGGAAGCTGGACTCCGTTCCTCAGCACTATTTATGCTTAATATTTCAACAAGCCATTGAGGAGAAATGGGTGGTGGTAGATTCTCTCGCACCCTATGCTGTGCAGGAACTAACAGTTGCAGCTGATGCTGCATGATGCGGTAATAAAATATTGTCAGTGTTTTTCTTGCAAGATGGGACAACATGGTATTGTAACGGTCAGGCCAGTTGGAGAGGGATTGATTGGTGATTGGTACTAAATCACCAATTGATCCCCAAGAGAAACTTAGGCCTAGACAGAGTGAATAATTAAGATGCACTTGTGGGGGAAAGTTGCCCATGCTTGGAGGGCATAACGTCATCAAGCATTACTGGTGCTGACAATGGAACAGATGTTTAACCTTAAATAATACAACGTGACCACAGATGGCTAACAATGAGCCGAGACCAAGATGACACACAAGAAAACACCCCACTGGGAGATAAACCACGAGACGGATATTTAGAGGTGTACCAGGTAAACCTGAATTCATCTTCTGATGAAATTTACTTTAAAGGAAATGAAAAGTCTGGGAATATTCTGGATAACTTAACAAGGGGTAACCCCCCCCCCCCAAAAAAAAAAAAACCCTGCCGAACGAGAGGCGGATGACTTAACATCCAGCGGAGGGAACAAAACCACTTACAATTTCCGTTCCCGTCATATTGGCCTCGGAGCAAAGACTTATGACCATATATGGTCAAAACGGAATTTAATAACGAAACCATTGCGTGGGAGTAGGCACAAGAACAAAATGAAAGACCACCTATTTGAATTGAGTCAGTTGGGAAAAAGCAAGACAAGGAGAGGGTCCATGAAAGCCGGTCTCAGCACATGGATAAAAACCAGAAGTAATAATCATCAGTAGGAAAGAGCAGCGGATGCAGTTTTTGGATATACAACATCGAGTGTGTGAGTTCATAGCCAACCGCGAGGGACAACGGCCTTTGA
Source organism: Ophyiulus pilosus (assembly GCA_033995625.1). NCBI lineage: Eukaryota > Metazoa > Arthropoda > Diplopoda > Julida > Julidae > Ophyiulus > Ophyiulus pilosus. Next base: position 1,819 of record JAUJYV010003002.1, on the reverse strand, counting down.
GGGAAACCAGATCAACATGCGTGGGTCGAGTGCCACTCCCACCAGGCTCGTGCCGAGGCCTGAACAGGAGGCACCGAAAAGGATTCCCTTGTTGATAGAAGGTCCCAGGAACGATGTAAGATGACTGTTAAAATTATTTTGGGAGGGATTTAGTTAGAATTACGCCCCACTGTCATGTTAGTGTTGGCATGTGTTAGTGTTAATAAATAGCCTGATTTGAAATTTGCCAACGAGTCCTTTGATCCGATACACCAAACGTGAGTAAGTACCTAGGGGATGTCAACCCAAGACGCCTCCAAGAAGCTAGATTCTAGAGAACTATTAATTAGTTCTACGATAAGGATCATCCTTCTCTATTGGTCCAGGATTATAGAAGGACAAGGCTTAAATAAAATCCCTCCCCACATGTGCTGTTAATAAACCCTAAAAGATAATTCCCTTACAAAAATTTTAGGTATCAAACTAGTTAAATTGTAGTATCCAGCACGTATCAAGCTATTCTTTTTGTATATTTGAGGTATAATAATTGATACCTTCGAAAAAGAAACCTTGCATGGTTTCCTTTAGGTTTTATTTTAGTCATTAAAAGGTTTCTTTTTTAAGTATAAAACAAGTATCAAAAAAGTATCAAAGCAGTATCAAAACAGTATCTAGATACCTACCAAAATACCATTCAACGACGACATATTTGATCAGAAAATAACATTTTTGTGACCAAAAAATGACATCGTCAGGACCAATAAATGACAAAATTGCATCATTGTAAATTTGGGTGTGAAAGCCGAAATTGAAATAAGAAGATTTCGTCTTAACCCCTTTTCTTCCCCCCCCCCTTATTTCCCAGACATTTCCCTTAATTAGGCCCTAATTTAGGGCCTAATTAAGGAAAATGTCTGGTTTTGGTTACCCCAATTATTAAAAATAACTTGAGGTATGCAAAACCATCCACCTGAAATGATGAAATTCTAAAGTTACATTTATAGCTGCCATGGCATCATGCCATAGCAATATTTAATTCAATTTTTTCAACTTGCAGCTATATATACAAAAATATTCAGGATAGATCTAGTATTTATATTTGTAAAAAATCATAATCAAAATTAAAATTCACAAAATATATGGATCTATTTTTTTTATCACATTGAATTTACATAATTGAACGATTATGAAATCATAATATACATCATTTCCATATTTGTTTTCATTAAAAAGTTTAATTTGTAGTAAATTTTAGTGCACATTCAGTAGATTTTCAGCTAAAAATGAGGTCCTGCAATATAAGGTTTATTCAATGTTTAAAGAAAAGGAATCAAGAAATGATATGTATTATGATTTAATAATTGTCCAATTATGATAATTAAATGAGATGAACAATTTGTATGGATATATTTAGTAAATTTCAATTTTAATTTTGAGTTTTTAATAATAGAAACCATAAGTTCATCCCTTATGATTTTTGCATATAAAGCTGCAAGTTGAAAGAATAAAATTAACTGTTGTCAAGGCTTGATGCTATGGCTAAAATGTAACTTAAGAAATGCATGATCTGGGCCTTAAAATGAGGCCCTAAATTGAGGCCTTAAAATGAGACCCTAAATAGGGACCTAAAAATGAGGTCCCTAAATATGGGTTTTAAAATTAGGCCCAGAAATGGACCTTAAAATTAGGGCCTAAATTAGACCTAAAATACATTCAGCACAACCCTGGTTGGTATACTACTTAAGGAGGAAAGGAGTGGGGGAGGGGGATAAAAATATTCCTTTAATACAACCTTGCCAAAGTAGGAGAGAGGGTATTTTTATAATTTGAGCCTTCCACC
>JAUJYV010003001.1:0-11064 GCA_033995625.1 Ophyiulus pilosus | reverse complement strand
CATGTTAGCTCGTTATCAGCTAAATTTTTGAATGAAATTTTTGTGGCATTGTTATGGCGCCTCTACATACTGTCCTAGGTCGCCTTCCCACGAGATGCCAGCTCCACCTACGCACGTTCGCTGGTATTTTCCAGTATTGTGACAACGTTGACACAACCGTGTCGTTACGCAATGGCACGCAACCTTGGCAACTGTGGGCCGACCTGAGTCGTGCATCGAATAGAAATGGTCATCTTTCGCAGTCTTTTAGCTGGGGAAATTGGACGTATTCCCAACAAAAATCGATGTTTTCTTTTTTTTTTTTCTTTTCTTCAAATATAGTCTCGGTAGACTGCCTTCATAATGGCAGAAATCGCGAAACGACCTCTAAAAATGATTTCCTTGTAATTATTCTTAATTAATGTTGGCCTATGCCAGCCTGTCATAACCCCAACAGCCATATATGAAATGAAAATCTTGAAATCACGAAATTTATCGTTTGTAGCGGACGCACGATTTTGCGTTGTTTTTAATTCTCAACTTGTCCATGCGCAACGGATCCTGTAGTTTGTGATGGTTCGTTGCAATACCAGGAAACGATGTCATTTAAACATGGTCAGAGGTGTAAAATGGCACATTGCATCGAAAAATTACATATTTGAGTCAACTGAAAATTTCAGATGTTTCAATGCAAAAATCAGTTGTACTATAAATCATGGTTTATACGATTAGCATTCCACCTAGACTTATTCATTTCTGGCATCTCATCCTTAAAAACAATTCCTATCATTGTCCACTAATGATTGTATTGATGTTTAACAATGATAATAATCAACCTTTTACAATACAATTATAATTAAAACTATATAAGAATACTTAACAAATATTCTGTTGCAGAAATGTCATTGATTCAATGTAAAAATCAGTCGTATGAATCGTGTACGATTTTTGTATAGCTTCCATTTACGTATTTCAGAATACTCAAATGAGTTGCGTGTTTAACATAGAATTTTCCATTTCTGGCATGGCATTGTTAAAAACCATTCCTATCATTGTCTACTAATGATTGTATCGATGTTTAACAATGATAATAATCAACTGTTTACAATATAATTAGAATTAAAACTAGGAGAACACTTAACAAATATTCTATTTTTCCCTCCTTGCAGACCCCAAATAAGTATTTAAAAAATTTTAAAACACAGACTCGTAATTGCAAGGTTGGCACCAACGGGAACACGATTCCGACGTAAGACAATTCTGGAAGATAACATTCCTAGTAAAAAAACGACAGAATGGTTTTTGTATACGTACATGCACGAGTCTAGATATATATACATTATTGCTCAAAATGGACAAGTGGGTGAATGATGGACAGAAGAAAAACAGAAATGGAGACATTCCCTGCTGAGTTGTTAAAATGATTGTAATAATATCAATGAACAGTCGAGAGCCTTACAGCCTCTTAACAAAAACATGTTGAACAAAATGTAAACATACGTAAGCGTTCACTTAGTATATGAAATAGCTGCAAGATCGAAAGGATTGCCTGTATAATGTCACAGAAATAACGGAGTTAAATTTAGACAAGCAGCGCCACCATGGCGTCACATATTATGTTGTTAGAGATTATCCCTTAATAAAAGTTTAGTCCATATTCATCCTGGTCCCACATTTGATGACGGATAATAAACTGCATTGTGTTTATGCATGCAAGGTTTTCCCTTTCATGCATGATGACATCCAGTGGGAATTATTAGCGTTTTATAGTGTCATTTGATCTCGCACTGACGTTCTAACAACTTTTGAAATGGCTCACCATGCCCCTATAGCGCAATATATGACGTCATTTTGACCACCCTGCTAGCGACATTATTCCTTTTGCCAATATTTCATTGGATACAAAGTTCTTTGAGCTGACTGCCATAATCTAAATATACTGTGCCCGATTTGTTGCCAGACATAATAGGACCTTTGACCACCAACTTTAATGAAAGCCGCTGAATAAACATGCTACCATTGAAAGTCATTGAAATTCTCTCCAAACAGTTAAAAAATCCGTAAATTTTACAGAAATAATTGAGTAAAATTTGAAGACAATATGCAATAAACTGGATATACGTGATATTTCCGTACTTTAAGGGATACAAGTATTCACTGGAAATATTTCCCTCTAAACCTGAAGTTTGAACTATCTGGATGAGTGCCTAAAGAAAGTTAGGTCGTCCACTAGTACGTGACGTCACCTGGTCGCGTGCGCACTTGTTCCACACTGATGTACACCGCTTTAGGCATGTGCTGAGTATAAATATAGAAAAGTGGACAATTATCCCGCAACTGCTCTGTGGCAATTATGTGCTTAACGCTGTTAGAGGAGGAGCCGTGATTATCTGGCGTAATTTAGAGACTAGCAAATTGGAGCCCCGCCCCAGTAGTTCGAGTCCCCGGCTATTTTGTTGGATTAGCTGTCATAACATTCTGTCTATGATTTAACGCTTTGAACAATGAAAAAAATGTAAGACTGTATAAATCCAAGTTCAAGACTAAGTAACTGAACGCTGAACTTGAGCTTATTAGCACAGATTAAGTGAGGTCCTCGTCTCCATAACAGGAACATTGTTTCTATGTACATCCATGCCGATAATCAGTTTAATTGTTGACGGATCAAGAAACAAAATAGGACATCCGTGACTCCCCTAGATACATTTTATTGGGGCAGACTCCATTTGTACTCAGTTTGGCGGTATAGGGAGTAATTCATGCATGAGCTCCAGGAATTTTCCCGAGTGTAACCAAATATGCCCGGTTTTTATATGATGGGCAGGCTGGTATTTGGCATAGGGCGTTCATTTTCATGTCTTAATTACCCCTAATGGGGGCAATTGTAACAAAGTTGGATAGATGACGACAATCTGACATCGTCAACATGTTTCGCTCGAGTTTTATTCCCCCTCACAAACTTCCATTATCCAAAACAGAGTAACTAGTGCTCTAAAAATTCCAGCCTCCTTTCCATTGCCCCTATCATTAAACTGTTGCTGGGATGGGGTGGACATACTCAGGTGTTTCCTCCCCCCATCCCTAAAGAAAACAGCTTTGTAACAACAGCGTTACAACTAACAATTTAACAAACGGGGTACTACATCCAGGTGCAAAAAAAAGTACGAATCGTACCGGTGCATCAGTTCGTTCATTGTTATAATTACGTTTAATTGCCGTTAAATTAAAGACGAATTAAAATATCGTAAACCTGTAATTAAATTGACCGTTTCGACAGGACAAACGAATGAAACATTAGTATTTAATGTGTAAAAAAATAAGCACTCGCTTTTCATAAAACAAAGAAATGGTTCTGTTAATATATTTTTTAAAAAAAACCGATTATTTCCAAAATTATCCAAATTCGCAAATAAATTAATTCTTATTATTAAACCCACGTGTTAAACTCATTTGACATTCAAGATGGTTTTAATTGTGTAATTCACGACCTTATTGGTCACACTGGGGTGTTATATACTTCACGTTTATACATTGTATACTAGGTATCAGTTAAATAATTCAATAACGAGTTATTCTAAAATCAAATTAGCAGTTGGTTATACTTGTACAAATATGTAGCAGTTCCTTATTATATAATTATGGCATAATTACGTAACTCACGCTCTTATTGGTCACACTGGGGTGTTATGTAGCGTAGCAGGGCCGCAGCGCCCCCTATAAGCAAATAGATACAATTTGATGGCTTTACGTGAGGTTGGCTTGCAGTTATGGAATCGTTTCCCCCCACATTCTGCCTCTTTAGACGCTCCTTAAGCTTGGTTCCACGCCCAATCAACCCCCATGCCGAACGAGCTTTTCAGAAGGAATTGGATCATCACAAAGCGTTTTAAAATGGACCAATTTATAGCTTAAGCCACAATGACAACAACCTTTTGTTGTGAAGGCTGCATTTAGCCTGGGGTGAAAACGCGCTCAAAGAGAGAAATCCCCTTGTATAAAGAGAGAAAAAAATATGCAAGTCCAAGACAAGTTGAGCATGTGCAGCCATATTTAAAATTATACTTAGATATAAATATAAGGCACTTCTGACAAATCAAGTCGTAAATTCAACGTCTGTGTGAGACAAGGATGAATAACAATGAATTCCACTTGTTAAAACAGAAGTTGTTACAATGGGAATCTGTCTTTAAGCTGGTGTTACGTTTTTGACTTAATGTGACCGTGAGCTCCATCATGTAAATGTAATTGTGGTAAAGAGGGGGGAAGGAAAATGAAAGCGCCACCTGTGCCTCTTCGGGAAACTACTGCATGGTAGACAATGCTTTAAACCTTCAAAAAGTACTTATTTATGCTTAATAATAATCGAGACATCCAACAGGGTTTCTTCTGTACATTACTTATTTTCATATAATTTATAAAGGATAATTTTCAAATTTCTTATTTGACGGATTTTGAAAAAAGAAAGTTTGTTTGCTTCAATGACTATAGTCGAGAAGTTTTAAGACCTTTTCAAGAACATACCAAGATTTCTTAAACATAAAACCGGGTGGTAATGTGTTATTCACCCGTGACATTTGATGGCTACTTCGTTACACCACTGATGGCAGATTTAGCTTAAATTAGGGCATTAATATCAGCCTTAACTGATTTACCGAACGTCACCAAAGTTGGCAGGGAGCATACAATTTCTGAAAAAAATTCTTCCAGAGGTCCACCCTAACGTTAAAAGATGTTGATCCTCGTGTCCGTCCATTTTGGTGGTCTGAACTTCTGGGTGGTACCAATCTGACATTAGAAAACGTTGCGTGTCCTTCCCAGCAGGAGAATGATACTTAAAAAGCCTCCACGTGACACCAGAGGACAGACATTTTCATACTGGGAAAGTTGCATGGAGCAGGGAATTCTGGGCTGTTCCCCGTCCCTGTTAGACAGCAAGCTCTGCATGATACGCGCTTTAGTTTTTCCTTATGACACTCAATAACGAAGTTGAAACCGCAAAACACAAAATAAACGAAGGCTCCAGCTCTATACACCCCCAAAATGGATGCACTAGTTTTTATTGTTTACCATTTTAGTCCGTATTTATGATACAGCATTGTAGTTTCACCGTGAAATGTATGTTATGGTGGCTCTTTAGCACCGATATAAATTTTGGTGAAATATAACGTTGCATAAGGAAAGTTAATACCTTAACAAAAATATTTAATAAAAATTGCCAAGTCGTCCTAAATATTTCTTTTATGTTGATGCTCAACTTGTAAATTACTATTATGCTGCAACGAATTCTGACAACTCCCTGCTAACACGTTATGATAATTCCTTATAATTTATAGGAGCGCATTTCACACTATTTTGCACAAAGGCTCAGTTTAACCAAATTTTATAAAACAAACGATGTGTATCCCTGGTTAAACAAGATACATCCCTTCAGTGCCTATGCATACATGATAGTTAAAAGCAATTTGCTTATACGTGTTCACTTCCTCTTTAATACACCATCTAACAATTTAAAATTGCTCATGCAAAACTTATGCTTCTGGTAGTTTACTTAAGATAGGAGAGCGTAGAATAGCAGACATGCAGGGTTTTATTTCTATATAACGTCTAAACAACGTGGCAGTGATAAGGAATATGAAACCATAGGCGGCGTGCGTAATAATCTTATCTGAGTATCGTTATCATCTGTCAAATGAGAAAGAAAGACTGTCGTGGCGACTGGGCCATGAAAAATGAGAAATTTAACGGGATGAGATTGCGTTTGTGCATCATCGCACCAAAAACAAAAACAAAATAAATTCCCTCCGATCTTTGTTGCAAACTATCATATATTCAACGCTCCGGCCTCTGGGACAAATCCATCATCATCCGAGTGGAAAGCTTCGAGTTAATCTTGTGCTTGGAAGCGTGTTTATACACATTGGTTAGAACGTAAAGATGACGGATTATTAAAACGTCGTTGCAAGAATGTGAGACAGTGAAAACTTGCTTTTCATGTTCCAGCAACAAGTGCGTGTGCATTATAACGAACGTGCAGTTTAGCTCCACCCACATCCGCCAAATGGGCAAATGAAATTTAACTTTCAGCTTTGAATGGGTGGAGCAAAACTGGTCGACTGACGCGCGTCCACGGTACTTATAATTCCAGCACCTCGTAATTAAAAATAATGCCTAGTTTATTCAGCTATACATTATCAGCAAACAAACGCCAAAACTATGCGACATTGCCACATGCACCTTAATCAAATCCGGTATAACGTGTGCATCGAGAAAACTTTTGTGGTCTCTAAATAATGGTGTTTCAAAATGCCTGAAAACTTTACAGTGTGTATATATAAATTAATCATTATTTCGAGATGGCTATCAAGGCACACGTATAAAAGACTAAAAGCCTGCATGGCATATATGACCGAATCCCATTACTGCGTTTATGTGGTTGGCAACCCTCATCATTTCCGTGTGAGTTGCGTGAGGTAGGTCCGTATATATATAAACTGGGGCTATATGAGATACGATAAGCGTTATCAAACCCCTTTTCCGCATATATGAAAGCTGCGGCATAGGGCAGACGCGAAAACGTGCTGGCATATACGATTTCAGCGCCGATGATAACACTATCAGATTATGAGATCAGATTTCGAATCGCCAACATTTCATGCACGAGAAACGCATTTGCGGAGTTGACAGATTCGGATTATATAACGAGGGGCATGTTACGGATTTTCGAGATAAGCTTCGATATAATAACATTTGTTTTATTCTGCCACTGCATATTATTATTATTTTAAATAGTTTCCCATTATAAATGCGCGTATATATGGCAAATCAAATTATGCGTAGTCATAACTGCATGCATATGGTCAGTGTTGCTATGGTTTTATCATCAAGTGATGTTGTTTGTTGGTGGCCATTTCAACAAACGTGATCAAACAAGTAAGCTCGAGTTTCAGTTTTTAAAGGTATGGAAAACAGTTCGAAAATTATGTTTTTCACATGTACTTCACGTACTTATTCCCAAAATACCTGCCCACATGTCATTCATGTTACATAAATTGTAATGGCATAGTTAGTTCTAAATTCTTCTAAGTCTGAAATTCCACAACGTCCACTTAAATGCCTCATCACTATATCGGTATTGTGTTTTATTATCTTGCCTCGTCCTCCTAATCATTTCAGCATTCCTTTTACCAGAAATTGCATCATTTCTCCTAAAGTAGAAAAACAATAAATAAATAAATAAAAAGTCGGGAAATGACATTGGCGGGTCATTGGCGTGAGCATTTCAAATGCTGTCGTGCATGCATATCGGGATCGAGCTTTAGTTATATCATAACTATAGGTTTACACTTCCTCATATTTAAACACGCCATCTGCAAGTAATTACTTCATCAGCGTTGAGTTTCACAATAATAATCTGCAGTGACCACAACTTTGCGATGCTTATCGTATTCACCCTAAAACCTAATATTAGGGCTCTTTTTAAAGTTAATACACTATTAAAGAACCGCAGTAATGCGACATTCTCATATGTCCACAATACTCAACTGAAACAATTCAACCAAGACTAATTATTGTATAATTCAAGCTCATGTAATATATTTTAAGAAACTTAATTCATAAATACTTATAAAGTTGCATGCAGTATAATGTGTGGTCTTTGCATGCTGTATAATCAATCGTGTATACAGTATACGCTATACTATACTAAAGAATGGATCCAATTGTTCGTTTGTTATTTATGATGATTTGAATTCATAACTGTGATTTTAATGACGACTGCGATATGTCATCTAGGCCTACACGCAGAAATAGCAATCGCTCCCAGGAACGACACCAAGCTGGTTTAGTGAAAATTCAAATAATAAGGGGCTGGGGTGCTTTCCTTTGGCACTGTTAGATAAGAAGAAATCATGCAGGGCGCCCACAATTGTGACAGTAATTAATGATCAACGGGTGACATTGTGATTTGTATAGCATCTATAGTGCTGCCAAATATCTCAATAGCGTAAGCCTGTTAGACCTGAGGCCATGTCGTGGGTCCGCACAAATGTCGGTTTATGCTTACAGGTGTCCATCTTCAGATGAGGTCACCTCTTTTTTTTTTCCCGCCTCGAGAACAAGTATTCAGGATGAGTACTTAGAGTGAATAGACTATTGTCGTGCTTGTGCTTGTTAAAATGTAAAACATTTCACCTATTATGCAATTATATTGTATCTTCTCTAATTTCTCCAAAAACACGAGTATTCTTAAATAGTGAAGTTGTGTTATAACGTGGCAGATGCTTGCACGGAATACATTAATGACCATTGTTTTGGGGATAAATGCTAATGGGGGTTTGCCATTAGTGGTCATGACTAACCAAATGATAAAGACGCAACATCTATACCATACGAGTTCGATGGGTTGAAATATATGCTGTGTAAAAGTTATAATTGCAATTAAAGGCTTACCATTACATTAATGCAAGTGACTAATCAATCTGCTCTCAAACTTCGTTGTCAATTGCCAAACAAATTTTCTCATTATCAAGGAATTAATGAGATATTTTTCTTCCCCTTTTTTTCTGATTGGTTCGCGAAATTATCATCCATCCAAACAGGACGATGACAAATGATGGAGTAATCAAAGTAACTGTCCCATCCCAAATCCTGCTTCGGTTATTTAACGTTAAGCTATATACGCAAATGAGGCGTGTCTAGTCGTTAATTGGATGAGTACTGCACTATTTTTAACGAGACGATTATGTAAATCGCACTTACTATTGCGAATATCATAAAAACAATTAGGTTTTTTTTATTCTGAAAATTCCATCCGTTGCACTGATTGAGTGACCTGTGAGTTAAAAGTCAGGACGCCATTTTATAGCAAAAGCTTACTCGTTTCAAAGCCCATAATGGAGTTAATAGACCCGAGTCAGGATAGGTTATGCCCAATCAGAGACAAAGTAAAAAAGTTCATTTGACTGATGATGTTTTAGAGCATTAAGGTTAAATGCTTGTTTAAAACTGCAATCATAATGGGCAATGACGTAGCAAAATAAAGGCATAAGTTACAACAATGCCCGCCTACTCCGAAACAGGGCGCACAAACAATAACACAAAAAAGCAGCCCCAAAGGAAATCACGAACACTTTTTTTTTTACCGAAATTTCATTCTCAGGAAGCCGCCAGGTTCTATAGCATATCCAAACTTGCAAAGGTCAATACCTTTTTTCCCTCGAGTAATTTTTCTTAATGAGCAAAACGTTTGAGCGTAAATCTCTCAAGTGGGTCTGTGGTGCATCCGAAAACAGCAAGTTGGAAATGGGCAGCCATCATTCCTTAGACTTATCGCAGATCAAACAGGAAATTGGTCCGCATGCGGAATTAACACTTTATAGTACTACCATTGTTAGATTTATGTTTTCAAGAAATCCACGATGCAATGCGTCAATTCCTGTTTTGCATTATTGTACACACAAGGCAGCGAAAATTTAAGTTTACTATTTTGAATTTTTTAAAAGTCTGTATCTGCAACATCCTCAACTTGAGAGAATTTCGAATTGATTCATTTCATGTCACACAAAAAAAAATACAAGAAGCTCAACAACACGGTGTTTATAAGCACTGAATGCAATGTTTTTATTCCCATACATTCAACATAAACCTTGTCAACATAACCCTTTTATTAATTGGGTCAATATAGAAGTATATGGCACAACACTTCCTCGTCGTGTTTACAAGTGCATATAACTATACTGTAGCCGGACGTAAATAATAATTGCTAATATTTCCGTTAAAAGAATTACGATATATACCTCAGATTTTACTGGACAGCTTGCCATAAACCCATGAGTTCTGAAATTATTATGGCAAGCTTGGCAATTGGCACATTACCATGTACATTATGAAGGCATGTATGCATTGGTCCTGTCACTATAGGACCGTCAAACCTGTTCGTCTTACTTTAACTTTCTCAGTTATATTTAATGTTAAAGCGAACTTGAAATGCATGGGCGTTTTAACAGAATATACGAGAAAAACATTCTCTCACAATAGCCTATATAAACGCTGACATCAGCAAACATGCAGTGTATATCTCTCTCAATGAGCCCGGTCGTCAGCAAAAATGACGGTCCAGTGTGTCTTAGCCGTGAATGGTTGTAGATAAAAGCATCCCTCATCATTGATTTTCAAAGGGATGACACCGGTGGTGCCAAAGTGACCCTTGCCAAGGCACCAGTCAATGGAAGTCAGATTTGAACGAACCTGTTCTCGGAGGTGTATTATCATCAATTGATTATTAAAGCCTATATCTAGGGTTCGGCCTTGCTCGTCATGGTAGACATTTGAAATGACAGCCAGTGCCATCATGTGACCCCAGCGACCACACGCTGCTCAACGAAGAATAGCCCCCAAATTGACTTCAGCCGAACCTCATAAGTCACCACGGATTTAAATACGAACGACGGATTTTCATGATACTGTTGTCCAGCATGTGGTTTGATTCGCCCTAATGGAATTCGGTTGCCAAAAAAGACGGATGGAAAAAAAACAACCACATACGACCAAAATTGAGTTCAAACGACCCACACTGTGTCACGTGTTATGCAGTATTACGCCGATTTAATTACAGACCCATTTTGGAATGTGGATCCTTGACATATCAGGGCAATCATTTGGTCGACTTGGAGTCACGGAGTTCATGGAAATGAGCTTGCAGTTTCATTTATGCTGTGACAATTTTTCACGGGGATTTGACACAATCGGTCTAATCTACAAATATGGGCTAGCTCGCAAAAATAGGCAACATGGCGATGCGCTGTCTCCTCCGAACTGTCAAGAACATGGTGGTTACACCCAACTATCGTGCCGTTGTTTGTATGCATGGGCTGTCTGTATATACTTTTTTTTTCCAAACTCCGAACTGCATCATTTAGGAATTCCAAATTGGTTAAAAGTTGCATCGGTTGTAAGACGCACATTAATTTCAGTACCAGCAACAGGAAAAAAAAACAACCTTTTGATTCTTTAAAAAAAAAAAAAACTCTTAGAATATCTTTTACAATATATCTTTTCAATTTACTAACATCAACAATAGGACAGCAG
>JAUJYV010003000.1:0-11067 GCA_033995625.1 Ophyiulus pilosus | reverse complement strand
GATACGGTGAAAGAGGTTATTTGGCTCAACGAGATCCTCTTCGAACTAAAGGCGGTACTCCCATCATCACTTGGTAATTGAAGATTATTGTTGACAACGAGTCAGCCATTTTCGCGATTAAGAACGCGGTCGAGAACGGTTCTACAAAACACTTTACCCGCAAGTTGAGGTTCGTACACAACCATTATTCGAAGGCTCTCTTTACCATCCACCACATACCTACAAAGAGAATTTGGCGGATGTGCTCACTAAGCCGATGAACGTATCAAAATTGACCTCCCTAACATCATATTTGAAATAGGGGTGGCGAATTAAAAATTTTTGTATATGGTTCGTTAGGTATAATACGCCATGGGGGTGTTACTATTTCGGGGGTTTGGGGCCAAATTCGTTAGCTAGCATGCAGGGCTTCCATCCGCGTTCGAGCCCACCAAGGGCAACTCAGTGGTGAAGTACTCAGACGGTACTATTTGATTTTCTCTTCACCATACCTTCCCCCTTTGCTTTAATTTTTCCTGGGTGAAGTAGACCGGATCAAATTCATCCTGGTCCGCCATCTTGTTTTTGTTGTTCACTTGTTCATGAACCACCATGTTGACAACTTACTTTTGTGAAACTCACTTGCTTTCAACTTACTTCATGACCACCACTAAGTCACCATCACATATTTAACCAGAAATCATCAAATAAAATAGTGAGTTTTTTTCAAACACCATGTTTGTCTTTTGTGATTTTTCATGTTCGGGGCCAAACCCCGAACTGTACCAGTTCGAGACGGTGTAGCACTTGACGCCGCGCGTCAATGTACTACTATTGGACTTTACTATGCCGACACGCAGTCCGCGTTGCATCCAAGGATCCAAAATCCACCTTCAACCTTTGCGAACATTGTCCGAATTGTTCGTGGTCTCAACACTGCTTCAGGCGCAGCATTCTCTGCCGTGGCGCAATATGCTACCAGTGATCCACAGCCAGCATCCACTGTAGCTTATGACAAGCTGATGGAAGCCTACGTCTCCACTGGAGATCAAAGCTCGGCAAAAGGCAGAAGCTCTATTTCAGACGTTAAAATCTGAGCACCTAAAACTTCTGGTCTGAGATCTCGAGTCGACCGAAGTTGTTCACCGACTGGTGGACCAGATCAAACTTCTTCGATCTTCTGTTCAGGTAACTTGACCGCCTCACGAACCTTGTGTGGTTCGTGATCAACAGGTGGTGATCCAAAATACCAAAGAGGATCAGCAAGCTGCTGAGCAAGTCTTGATATGTGATATATCTCCCGACGAAGCCCAGTCAATTGGCGAGCAAGTGGTCAGTCCTCGGACTCCCACCTCTGCTCCCTCAACACACTCTCGTGTGGCACGGTCTCCCAGACCAACCCCTCGAAAGGTGGAATCCATCAAACTGACCTTTATCAAGGCCGTTCAAAGGACTCCCGTTAAAAGACATTGGAAGATACAAGATCATAGCCGAACTCAGCCTACTCGGTACTTCGATTATCTGATCATCGAGTCTGAAAGGATCGACGATATGCCGTCCATCCCTTCAGCGGAACTCGAGCTTCCACCGCCGGAAATTAATGTTCCCACTGAAGAGCCTCCGACTTCAATGCCAAAGCGCAAATGGACTCCTTCACCACAGCCTGGACCGTCCTCGCGTCCAGATCCAGGACTTTTTTCGACGTTTTGGATACCGAATAAAGGTCGGTCTTACCCGATTGTTAAGTCGGTTGTCCATCGAGTGACACCAGCCTCCAAACAACCAAGACCATCCAAGCAGCCTGCAGCGAAGTCTCCTTCCAAGATAGCTTCTGAGGATCAGAAGATCGCTGCTCATCTGGCTTCTCCAGAATTTACTCACCGGACTGGGAAGTCCTATCTACACTATTCAAAGTACACTGGACATCCCGTCGTCCTGTGCCAGTACCTTATGGGACTTCCCGTCTCTTGGAAAGAGGACTCATCCACCACGACAAAGTACAGGGCAAAAATCCTACGTTTAAAAAGGAAGAATGTTACTACCACTGATGTCCATCCACTGCCAGGGGACATGGATTTTGAAGCCTGGGAGCAACTCATAAAATTTGCAAAACCTGCAAAGGACGAGGAGTGTTGCCAGTACTGCGTCAACAACAACAAGTATGACACTTGTGTTATGCACTGGGATGGTGCACACCAGATTCCACCAACGAGACGGCTGAAAACAACATTGGGACACCGAGCTTAGTTATCACAGAAGATAACATGGACATACTTAACGGTATGCGCGACAGGGTCGGCAATCCCGACTACATCTAGGATCGACTTAAGTTCGAAGAAGTGCCTTAATTTTTGTAAATTATCTTTTGGTCTTCTCACCTAAACATGTAAAATCCCGTACATTTATATCATATTGTCGGTTTTAGTTCCTTTCATTGTTAATGTTCCTCATAGTATCGTTCTCGATTCCATTAAGGGTTATAAAGCATACCAAAACCATTTTTATCCATTTTAAAGCTCTCTAGAACTCGCATAAGCCTAGGTCGGTCTTGTGGCAGGCCTAAGCTCGGCCTAAGCCACGCTCACGGCAAATCCAGAGCAAGACATAGATGGGACGAAAATAAGTAACGTCATTTTCTATCCCCGAGCAGGGAAATTTCCATAATTGAAGTCTCGTGACTCCAATTATGCCTACCTTATGGTAATTTCCACCTTTGGAGTGAGAGTGACCATTGGGCACTCTCTGTCATGTGACACTTTGAGTCCCATAAATAAGGACCTAGAAAAAGCAAAGAAAAAGATGCAAAGAAACTGTGGGAGGAAATCCAAAACAATAAGGCTGCAAAGACAAAGCAAGCTAAACTGAAGACCTCGTGTGAGTTAACACAAATTAAGATGAAAAAAGAAGAGAAAATCGATGACTATAAGAGCAACAGCATAATATACATGATCCAAAAGAACATAAGCACAAAAAGAACAAGAACAAAACGATACAAAAGAACAAAAGAAATTAAAGAACAAAAAGAAAAATAAGAACACAAGAAGAACGAACAAAAGAATAATAGATACCTTCTTAGGTGATTTGTTGACTGTGGTAAGTGCTATCTCATTTCTCTCTCAACACTATCACTGCACTTATCCGACCACCTTGCACTTACAGTTGCACCAACAGCGTTGCAAAATAGTTAGATGCGGTATGGTCATTTTCTAAAATTATGCAGCTAGGTCTAGTTTATTGCAAGTTCTTTCGACAGTAATGATCCTGCCGCAGGTTCACTACTGCTGGTCAGACAAGCTCTTCCAGTGCTCCTGGAAAAGCCAGCAATTTTTTTGGAAAAACCCTGCCTTTTGGGCCAGGTTTTTTTTGTGAGCAGAGCATGTGTAAGGACCTTAGGGACTAATTCACAGAAGTAGGAAGGTCTTCTGCTGACCTTTTAGTGAGGCTTTTGTTGCTTTTTTTGTGCAATTTTCTGTTTTTTTATATCTTTTTTGTTCTTTTTGCCTGCCAACTCTATGGCAACTACCGGTTCACCGGTAGCTCAGGTGACTGAGGGGTCTCAGCCCCTGCAGCCTCCTAGTCCCCTGCACGTCCTGCTGAGGATGGCTTAGCCAAGATGATGGCCGAGCGCGTCCAGTGGGTATAGTACAAGGCGGTCGATGGCTCCGGAGAACGGGAGTACATCGCCGCCATACATACCTTGCTGGGGTGCAGAGCTGTTGTTTCGGCTGGCCGCCTCAACGAGAGGTACACCCATGTGTACCTCAAGACCCCAGCAGATGTGTCTTGATTGTTTGGTGCCGTGCTCCCTGTCAGAGGCAAAGACGGGGTTGGCTTCACATCCACCAGGTCACCGGAGTGCCTTATACTCACCCGAGTAGTGCCGGAGATTTCCAATCTCCAGCAAATCGAGGCATTGTCCGCTTATGCGATGGTGGAGTCACCCGTCCAGCGGTAGTATATGTTCAGAGAAAGGGAGGTGTTTGTTGTCTTTCCGTCGCACCGTATTTGTGACGGTAAAGACGGGTAAGATGCTTCCCCGCTTCCTGTCCAACAAGGATGGCCCGTACACGCACTCCGTAGCCATCCAACAGGGAGTGCCGAAATGTTTTAGGTGCGGCATGGCTGGGCACATCAACAGGAACTGCTCAATATCAGCAGAGGCCCCTGCCCCCGCTCCTGCAGTTCCTCAGCCTGCCATGAGCCAAGCGGAATTTCCACTGCTGACTCCAGTCCATCCACCTCGGGGTGCTCCTGAAGTGGGGGGAGTCTTCAGCAACTCCTGTTGAAGTTTCTCCTGATGCGGGGCCAGCACCCACTGCTGAACTGCTCTCTATGCCTGATGACATAGAGACACTCTCGGGGGCGTTTCCTTGAGAATGTGGTTGACGCAGCGGGTCCTGAGGCAAGCCCATTGCCGCCCTTTATCCTGCCGCCCACGTCTGGCAGAGATGAGGTCCTTTTCAGCAGCTAAACCTACTGGAGGTGCCTAAGAAGCGGAAACACCGGTCTCCCGTGGGGGTGCTGGATTCTCTCCGGAATGCGAGCCAGGTTCTCTGGTTCGTGTTCCGAGTTCTCCGGTGTGGGAGCCTGGTTCTCCGGCCAGTGAAGTGGGAGAGTGAGTGTTCAGCAAAAGCCGTCATCTCCCACTTCTTGGCGGTTGCCAACGATTCAGGGGTCCCTCTGAGGTCTGTCGTGGAGGAAAACGTTTTCTTCAACGAGCAGTTCCTGGTGATGGGGACGAACTTCTTTTCCCAACCTGATGTCTCGAAGTCGGCCCGTAAGAAGGTCAAGGAGGCACTGCGTGTAAGCTGCATGTGTTATTATTCTCTTTTACAGTTGCACGTGCATTTGATTCTATTGTTCGTTTTTCTGATTTAAAAAATATTCTTCGTTCGTTTCTGATCTCAACATAAAATCAGCAATTGTTACGCTAACGCCTGTTTCTAGTGATTATTATTAGTTCTTGGATGTTACATGGCGCAGTCGAACAACTCCTTAAAGAAAACCACAACACCACTTTTGTGACTTCCAGAACTGCTTAATAATAACTGAGAAAAGGAATTTTTGCCAAAATAACAGTAAAACTTGTGTCTACATTTGAATTCGCCATTTCGCCACCTAGAAGTGTTCCAACTTTCGCCGAATGACATTCGCTCGCTGCTCATTCAACTTTGCCGGAACTACCACACGTATTCGTACAGCCAAATAAAGAACATTTTTACATCATTATATTAGACATTATTCACCAACACAAAGATGAAATTATCAGCACGCCGTAAGTCTACAATTGCATGTGTTCCAAGCACGTTTTTAAAATCAGCAAATACAGCCATCCAAGATGCAATGTATTCACCAAATCCAGTTATTATTTAAATTTTTGATGTCTGCACGCTTCGCACTGAAACAGACTTCAGACTGTTGCCATCAACTGGTTCAAAAGATCAATTAGTCAAGCTAATCGCCGAAGACAATGCCAATTGGATTGAAAAAGCAACACTGGAACTTTTAAAATCAAAATGCAATCACATTACTCCGAAAACAAAAAAACCAACGAAACAACCACAGCATCAACCTACATCACTTCCAAAGTCATGGGATGATGTTATTAATCTTGTTCAAGCAATACAAGTTTTCAAACCAGCAGAAGTGCAAATATTTTCGTCGAACGATGCCGTGAATGGTATTCACATTTATTCCGGCGACTTAAAGGAGTCCATTACAGATTGGGTAAAAACAGTCGAAAGAGTTGCAGCCCTGGCTAGATGGCCTTCTCAACTTACGCTCTTAAACGGGACCACCAGGCTCACCGGTCAAGCACTCTATTGGAGCAAAGTGCAAGGACAGGAGTACGACACCTGGGAAAACTGCTTTTGAACACAGATTTAAACGAAAAATGAGCCCTTCAGAGTTTATCGCGTACCAAGGCACACGTAAACTTCTCCCTTCAGAATCTATCGCTACGTACATCTACGAGAAAAATGCAATGCTGCAAAAATCACCTTTTATGCTAGCACAAACCGACCGGGTCAAGATGATTTTAGCTGATATGCCACAACAGAGCTTAGCTTTTTCACTTGCCAGTCCTTTGTGCAAAACTGTTGATGAACTCAATGACCGTGCTCAGGACATCGACGAATTTCGACCGATCTCTAGAAAAGATCCAAAGGACAAAGACCCAAAAGACAAGAGCATTTTTTATCAATCCACCTTTCGCAACACATGTACTGATCAACACGTCGATATTCAAAAGTTCAATCCAAAAACGGACAACATTGAAGATGTCATTTGTTTGCGTTGCAAGCAAAAAGGGCATCTTTCATACAATTGTACATTAACTTCGCCACAACCCAAGAAGCAATTTGCCAATCCGTTTGTGCATTTGTCGACCGATTTCACGAAGCCTGTCCCTCTTAAGCAACCTACTGTCGATGGAAAAACCAAAATAAAGCCTAACGCCAATGCCGTAGGATGTATTGCACATACACCACGCCTTTTGCTTGTTCCAGTTATCATCTCTGGAGAAATTACCATTGATGCATTACCGGACTCGGGATCACTGTTTACAGTAATTCGCAAATGACTTGTACCTAAATCAGCCAGTCTATCCATGGCAAGGAGATAATTTTTCCATTGCTGGTGGTGAAACAACCCCCTCCGGTTGGTTTACTGCTCGACTACAAGTTGGATGCATCGATCACATCATGCCAAGAATTGTAATTGCAGATCCTCTTCCTGTTGCCATGCTTCTCGGAAAAGATTCGCAATATGAGGTTAAAGCCACAATTATGCACCTGCATAATGGAACTATTAACTGTCGTACTCCATCTGCCAATGAGGAATTCTCATGCATCGCCAACACACAAAATTTAATTGGTTGTATCATTCAAGCACGTTATCACGCAGAACCATTATTTCAATGTTTGCCATCAATTGACAACTCTGCAGTTCGGTCAACTGACAAAACATTCGCTGACAATGCCTCCACTGTTACTTCAGACACAATTATACCTGCTGTGAAACAAACTCATCTCACATCAGATCAATCGCAATGCCTGGACATTTTAAAACAGGAATTTTTAGACATTTTCTCATCTCCTGGAGCTGAAATCATATTGTTTCCAGATTTCGAGATGCACATTTCGCTGAAACACGATAAGCCTATTAAATGCAAACCTTACCGTGTGACTGAACCAGATTGCGCATTTATGCGAGAACAAATAGAAGAATGGCGGAATATAGGAATCTGTTGAAATTCCACTTCTTCATATGCAGCTCCCGCATTTGTTGTTGAACAACCATTCCACACGACAACTCCTCGTCGCCTTGTGGTTGATTACTCCAGAACCATCAACCCCATTACCGAGAAAGATCCGTTCCCAATTGATAACATGGACGACAAGGTACAGTTAATGTCTAGTAAAAGATTTAAAACACTGGTCAACATTCGCAGAGCTTTTCACAACATTAGTATAAGTGAAGATGACATTTATAAAACTGCTGCCATAATCCCTGACGACCACATCGAATTTACAAGGGTCACATTTGGACTCACTAATGCACCTGCAACATTAGCAATCCAAACCAAATCGCAGCTGTAAATCACCACAAGACGCTAAACACTGTTCGAGAAGTTCGAAGTTTTCTCGGATTTGCAAACACATTTCATCGCCACATCCAAAACTTCACTAGTATCGCGGCACCATTAAATGCACTCCTCCGCAAAGAATCAAAAGATAGTCAAGCCCTACACTCTATGCAACCTGTCAACTTAGGCCATACTGAACAAGCAGCATTTGAAAAGTTAAAACTTGCCCTTACAACTCCGCCTATTTTAGCCTACTTTCGCCAAGATGTCCCTACATTTGTTGAAACAGATGCATCTTACTCTGGCCCGGGGGCTTGCTTAAGCCATAAACATGACAATACACGGCACATCATTGAATATGCGAGCCGTGGAATAAAAACAGCGAAACGAAGTACCACAGTAATGAATTGGAAGTTGTAGCAGTTCATTGGGTTTTAACGGATAAGTTTCGTTTGTATCTGGTAGGACATCCATTTACTTTGATAACGGATAACTTCACTACGGCATACGTTGTCGACAAAGCTAAACTTAATAGGAAATATGCACGTTATGCCATTGACCTGGCTGGATTTGAATTTAAGCCAGAACACCGTCCTGGAAAGTTAAACCATGTTGCAGATCATCTCTCTCGCAATCCACTGCAAGTTTGCCTTCCAATTGTTTTAACACCTGATTCGCCTTTAAAACTTGCTCAAGAGCATGATGAGTTTTGTATGCAAGTTAAGAAGAAATTAAACACTAACCCCACTACGCTACGCCTTCGTTAGATACATGACTGTTATGTCTTTGACAATGATGTTCTTGTTCGAAAGTCATGTAACAAAGGCATAACAATTCAAAGAATTGTCATTCCTTTTGCCCTACATTCGTCAGTGTTAAAACTTTGTCACGATGACTCTGGAAATTTTGATGTTGAAAAGACTTTGCACAGAATTCTTGCACGTTACTGGTGGTCCTCAGTTCGTAAGGACACTAAACTTTATGTTCGAGGATGCTCAACATGTCAAAAAGTGAATCGACGCACAACCGCTGCACATGGCATGCTCGGTGAACGACCCATGCCTAACACACCTTTTGAAGTGATCTCTGTTGATCATCTCAAGCTGCCCACTACTTTAACCGGCAACCAGTACCTAGTGGTGCATATCTGGCATGCGACTCGATATGTCATCGCTATTCCATCACCTAAGACTGCAGTTGAAAATGTTATTTATTCATTGGAACATGATATCATTTTTCGCTTTGGGCTTCCACTTGTCTACATTTCGGACAATGGATCTGCTTTTACGTCAAGAAAATTCGTCTCAACAATGCAAAAGTATGGTATACAACACTCGCTTTCTCCACCTTACACTCCGCAAGCTGACGGTTTGGTTGAACGTTCCAATCAAACAATTAAGAACACTCTTGCAAAACTCAGAGCAGATCATCCTTCCGACTGGGATTCGCTTCTGCCAAATGCACTTTTGGCCATCAACACAGTCAAGCAAAGCTCAACTGGTACATCACAATTTTATTTTCTGCATGGATTTGAGCCACGCATTCCTCCTAATGAAACTAGACTTGGAACCTCCACCAACGAGATCAGTCGTCTCGACCAAGTAAAAGACTTAGCTGTAGCACGCCAAACTTCAATAGAAAACATAATTCGAAAACATGCTGAAAACAAAATTCGTTTTGATGCTAACCGAGCTGACAAAACATTCCAACCAGAGGATTTAGTACTGTACGAGTGGCCTCAGCCATCTGATGATAAACTCGCGCCTCGGTTTAAAGGACCATTTAAAGTACAACGCAAACTAGGAAATGTTTGTTATACCATCGCTCCACCAATGAAACCAGATAAAACCAAGTTGGTACATGTCCAAACTCTTCTTGTATTTACAAATCGTCCAAACTTTGATGATCCCGGCGAACAATCTTGGATACTTGATACATAATTCGCATCTGGTTATGACCAAATCATCTCTGCATCTTATAGTTAATGATTTGCACGTTTTTTAGCAAAACTTTAACTGGGGGCAACTGTAAGCTACATGTGTTATTATTCTTACCTGCATGTGTTATTGTTCTCTTTTACAGTTGCACGTGCATTTGATTCTATTGTTCGTTTTTCTCATTTAAAAAATATTCTTCGTTCGTTTCTGTTCTCAAGATAAAATCAGCAATTGTTACGCTAACGCCTGTTTCTAGTGATTATTATTAGTTCCTAGTTGTTACATGCGCAAGTGCAGGGGCACTTCTGTTATAAATCTGGGGGGTTAGGGGCCAACATTTTTGACCAGCTTGCGAGCAGGGCCCATCCGCGTGTTCGGTCCACGTTAGACGTCTCTGTGGCCCCCTTTGTGTCGTCAAGGCCAACTGACCAGGGTCAGTTGGCTCCCTTCCTCCCGTTTAGTGTTCCCTTTTTGGGATGGACCATCCCGGGGTTTTCAACCCGGCCGCCATCTTTGTTTTTGTACACTTTCTTACAAACCACCACCATGACATCATCACCATTCTTTTGTTCATTAACAAACTAAAAATAAAGAGTAAGTTTATTTTGAATATAATGTTCCTGTTTTGGAGATTGTTCTGGTCCGGGGTCAAACCCCAACCAAACTCAACAACTTCTTAGTGTTTCTGAGCAGCGTAGTGTCCTGCTTGGATCAAACCATCTCGTTTACACTATGTCGTTACATCTAGCATCCTGAAACATACAAAGTCTGGCTTCGTACACAGACACGGTTTTCTTCACCGTCCAGCATTTCGTGAAGGATCGCTATACGATCTACCAGACCCAAGCCACACACCGTTTCAATGTTGTGTGTATCCTTCTCCCCCAGAAACACCGGGGCGCACTGATCATTTCTGCTGAGGTGATCTTAGAAGGATATGCGCTTGAGTTGGTCCTTTCGGTAGGGAAGGTGAGCATTACTGTGGTAAACATCTTAATGCCACAGCTTGACACATTCGCCTCTGAGTGTGTCAAGCGCATTGGCATCTTCCTTGCTGCACACCGTCACATGGGCCAGGTGTTATTGTGGACTTAAATAGCACCCTGGACCCATTACTGGATCGGAATGCAGGAGCGGAGAACAGGCGGTAGGTACCGGGCGAACTCCGAATTCTGGGCAAATCCCACTATCTGATCGACTATTGGCGGGCGACCCATGGGAGGATCTGCAAAGCCACTTGCAACATGGGTCCTCCTGGGCACGTCTTGACCGGGTGTATGTCATCCGACCTGATCCATTACTCGAAGAGTACATCTATCATGGATCAGGTTATTAAGGGCGACCACAAACAACTTATATACAGGCTGTCTTTCAGCCACCCCGGTCAGGACAGGTTCCCAACTGCCATCAATGGGTCTCTCTTAGATATTCCCGAGCTGGGACACCAGGTCCATGACTTGTTGGCCAGCTTTAGGGATATGGTAGTGCATTATGGTGGCTACGGCAAGGCCTGGATGTTCCTGAAATCCCTGATTGTCCATCGAATCAGGGACTTCGAGCATGAAC